>APFE031183117.1:2041-12713 GCA_000404065.3 Pinus taeda
TGGGCTTCTATGGGGCCCAATAGTAACAATATGGGGGCAATAGGGGCACAACAATATTAATAAGGGGTATAACTACAATAGTAATGAGGTAATCACTAGTATTATAAGGACCCAACATGGGTAGATCAGACTAGTGAGGGGCTAAGGAGAGCAAGTGGTCCCAAGGATTCTCCTTAAACTAAAGAAAACATAAAAGATTAAACAAATTTAAAGGCAGAGCATAACAATTTCATGGATTCTACCTTAACACTTAATTTGTTTAATAACAGAAGATTCAATAGGATAATGATGCACATACACAACTTACAAGTACTGAGAGAAACACACCATCAACACATAAAGCCACATGGATCCCAAATAGTGCTGCAAAACACTGGTCTTTCCTTTGCCAAAAATGTTGATAAGATATGTACAATATAGTCTCAAGCTATCCCAAGAGTCCAACCCTGAAAATGACTAAGAAATACATAAATAGGCAAGCTAACACATCCCCTTGCTCTAGGGGTCAGCTCATCATACGAGCTGTTCAACCAATTCTAAACTAAGCACTACAATCTAGGCAGTCAAAACAACTTGCCTCTATAAGCTAGGAAACCAATTCATTCATTACATTTTTGCTATTTTATGAATGAATAATCTAGAATAGGTAAATAAGTGTCATAACAACATAAATATCCAATAATTACATCAAGGAAGGTGAAAAATCCCATCACAAGTCAAAACAGGTGAAACTGGCTTAATTCGCTGAGCTGAGGAGGAAAACTGAGTCAAAACACCCTGTGCGTCGCCCGCCTGAGCCCTGTGTGCCGCACGCTTTTGCAGCTACTCTTGGGGAACTTCCCCTCATCCAATTTGAGCTCAAGTTGGCTTTTTGGAAAGGCCTGGATGTCTACTTTCCAACCCAAGTGGAATTTTTGAATTTGGTCTCCATTTGACCCTTCAAAAGTGGATTCTCCCAGAAGTACTTCTTGCTGGTGCAAAAAATGGCAGAAAGGTGATTTTCATGATGTTTTCTGAGCTTTTGATCACCCAAAACTTGATGAAATTCCTTGGAAATTGTTGAGCATGTGTATTTAATCATGAAAAATCCGAAAATGTAAGCCACCTGTGATTTGGACCTCTCCATCTTGTGGGTTGCGTGCTGAGCGCGACGCATAGAACCCAAAAACCTGTTTTGCAAGCCAAAAATTTTGAAACGACAAAATTTTCTGCAAATTTACCCAAAATTGGAGTGAAGACCCTCCATCATGTATTATGCTCAACAAGTGAAGCCTCGGCCAAAACCGGAAGCAGATCAAGCCTTTTGCATTGTTTTTGTGCTTTGCTCAAACGCCTTTTGAGGACCTTCATTCTCGCTTTGCAAACATGCATGAGAGCCCAATAGTGAGTCTTCATGTGGCGAACCATGTCCTTGTCCCTGTTTGCCTTCACCAACAACTTTTCCAAGTGATTTTTCACCCGGATGAGCATTGATTCCCGATCAATAGGTGTCAAATCACCGGGTCTCCTACGAGCCAATTCCCGGTCTTCCCGAATCTTGCGTAGCTGATAAAGTTCATGCTCATCCTCCAACTGTTTGTTGCGCTACTCTAAGTAGTTGATCACCCGTTTAGCCATCTGCAATTTCTTTTGCAGCGACTCATTCTCGGCCCTTTGCTCTCTGATGATCTCTTTGAGCTCTGAATTGGGCGAACTAGCATCAACATCAATGATACCGGTGTCCTGAACTCCTGAAGGACCCTCATCAACCATGGGTCTCTTGCCCTCGTCCTGACTCTGTACCTGTTCTGTAGATGGAAGCGAGACCCCTTCCACATGATGTGGAGATAATACTCGCTCTGCTGATGGTGTCAACGAGACCCCTTCCACCTCGGGTGGAGATAGTACTCGTTGTGCAGCTGCAAATAAGGCCCTGGGGCCTTTCTGATATGTCACATATGCTGGAGCATCAACATGCTCGGTCTCATGAATGTCAAACTGCTGTGAAGGCCCTCTCTCATCATGGACAACCTCTGGAGGAGGCTGTAGCGCGGAAAATAAATCACGGGAGATGAAATCCTCACAAGTAATACCCTGTTGTGCCAACTGATGCATCACTATGATTTTGACCAATGCATAGTGATATATGCTCCTTTGTTGATGTGCCGAGGTCTTCCTCTGTACTAAGGGTACCATCCTCTCTATGTTTTGGCACATGAAAAATAGAATGCTCATCATACGTACCCATGTGAAATGCATCAACAAACGTACATGGTACGCATAGAGACGTGAAAATCTGCCCTCACTGCTGAAATACTGAATGATGAGTTTCATCAATGGTGCAAACTCATCTTTCATGTATCTGAAAGGAAAGGACGTGCTCAAGTGTTTGATATATGCGGGCTTGACATATGGCTCATAATAATATCTGCCAAGCATCTGGCATTTACTCCATTCCTCCCCCACATTTGGTATCCCGGTGGCCTGAGAAATAGTGTCGGGTGACAAAGTGAAATCCACTCCGACAAGGTTCACATGACCATCGTGTAAGTTAAGGAAAAATAGACGGACCAGTTCCCGATGATGTTGAGTTTGTGAGATCATCTCACAATATTGGTAACATGATTGGCGCCGAAAACAATCCATTGCAAGCGGGCAAGCTTGCAATTGAGCCAAAGAGGTTGGCTCCTCCCTAACATTTTGTCCACCCTTGCCACCCCTGTGATACCTCTATGGCACATTAGACACATTGACCTCCGGTGTAGAGTCACTATCATAATCCTGATCATATATTGACTCGGTCTCTGACATGTTCTTTAACAACAAGGTGGCTGGAGTATATATATTTGCTGATATAAAACTGTGTGCCAAAAGTTGACTGTTGACTTTTTGTCTCTTTATCAAAATGCTGAGAATTTAGGCATGAGGAGAGGTAATTTGAGCAATTTCTTGGTGAATTGCAGGCATAAACCCTATGAGCCGCGCGCTCTGAGTGCGGTGCACCTGTGTTAAATTACACAACAAAAGGTGGCCTGATGCGCCGCACGCCCCTGGTGCGCTGCGCGCATATGCTGATGCGCTGCGCGCCCTAGAGTTGACCCAAATACTCACAAACTTGCCACAAACTTGCAGAATCGACCTTGAATGATGCTCTTAGCTCTCAAAATGTGGAATGGCTTGCAAATGAGGAGAAATGATTTGATATAGAATCCATTTTAATTTTTGCTCTATGAAAACCCAGTTTTCTTATGTTTGGTTGTTGACACTTTTTCAAAATTAATAGGCTCTGACCTTTTTGGTTTCCTTCATAAAATAGGATGAAATGATGATTTTCTCTGATAATTTTTTGCAGGGATAGCTCTGATATGCTTCAGGAAAGGAGACCAGGGCTGCACTTGAACAATTGAAGAACTGAAAATTTTGACAATTTTTACAAAAATGAGGTGGCAACTTGTCTTCAAAACAGAGTTTTGAAGAGAAGTCCTTATTCAGCTGTACACTGGTGAGAATTATTGAAGTGATGATCTATCTAAGACATCCCTCTGGCCTGCTGGTCTTCTAAGACTTTTCAAGACTAAATTAACTCAAACCCTAGACCTAGACCTAAAAATTTAAAATATGACTAAAAATGACTTGTGAAGCTTTATGACTTCTCCTGAACCAGCAGTGATATGCACGAGCGGAATGAATAACACAGACCACTCCATCAGATTTATGGCATGCCTAACGAAATGCAACTAATGAAAACTGGGGGACACCTAAAACATGAAATGCAAAAAGGAGCTTTGATCTCTGATGGAGGAATAACTAGACCAACTCTAACATTGGCTCCAATGGGGATGGTAGCTCCTTGGAGATGCCAAGAACCGTAGATCTCTATAAGAGCTAGATAGTGCCTTCATCCATTGGGCGATGGAGTCATTATTGCAATACACACCTTTGAGAATTTGACTGAAAAAACCAAAATTGCTTTGACCAAACTAGACTCGAAACTAAAAGATTTTAGACAACTGACTTGACAAACTTAAACTAACTAACCTTCATTTTCAGAATTATAGCCTTCGCCTCAGGCCCCAAACTGAAGATGACAAGTTAGTTTACATGTGCAATGGAACAAAAGTAAAATTATATATACAATGATGATGGAATGAGCAGAAGGTACTCAGAAGTAGTATCTCTTTAACAGCCGACCATTAATCGGCCCTCCAGGATATTCATCTCCATTCATCTCTTTGAGAAGGAAAGCATTTTGGCCGCGATATGTTGCAATCTTGTAAGGACCCTTCCATAAATTTTCAAATTTTCCATGCTTTCCCTTGTCTTCACGACGAGCATCCCACCTCAAAACAACCTCATCTAACTGAAATGTATCTGCCTTCTCTTTCCGGTCATAAATCTTTTTGAAACGCCCCTACAGCTTGCAAGTGTTTTGAAATACCTCCTCTCATGTCTGCTGCAAATGAATCATCTGATTAATCCTTCTCTGCATAGGATCTTCCTCACTACCCACTTCTTGAAGCAATTTGACTACCAGGACAACAAGTGAAGTGGGAAAAATCGTGTATGTTCCGTACACCAACTCAAAAGGAGACATGCCAATAGAATTTTTCTGACTCACCCTATCAGCCCATAATGCATTTATCAACTTCTTGTGCCAGCCCTTTTTGCTGATTTCCAACAATTTCTTAATGATATTGACCAAAGATTTATTAGATGACTCCGCCAATCCATTTCCTTGAGGGTGGCATGCAGTTGAATGTCCCAAGCTAATATTATACTTATAGAAAAACTCAATCATCCTTTTTGATTTAAACGCTGCTGCATTATCTGTGATTAACTTACTTGGACGTCCAAAACGTGACAAAATATTGGTCTCAAGAAAAGAAATAATTACCGCATCTGTAGCTTGTCGAGTAGGAATTGATTCAATCCATTTTGTGAAGTAGTATGTGGCCATCAATATCCATCGATGTTTTCCTGATGATGCCGGATGAATTTCACCAATGAAATCCAATCCCCACTGCTGAAAAGGTGCGCTGACTTCAATTGGTTTGAGAGGCAAAGGATGGAGCTTCTACTTTCCTTGAAAAATTTGGCATTCGTGACAATTTTTAATAGCCTTATATACATCTGAAAATAATGAAGGCCAATAATATCCTGCCCTTAGAATCTTATTTGTTGTAGTCTTCCAAAACAGATGACCCCCACAGTCCCCTCTATGAAAATCTTCCACTACTCTTTTGGCTTCCTGTTCGACCAAACAATTTAATAACATTCCACCAGGATCTTTCCAAAACAATGCTAAATCTAGTATGCAAAATTTTGCAGCCTTCAATTTCAATGTTCTACTTCTGTTTCTCGGCATTCCAGGAGGTGAAGATTAATGCTGAAGTACACATAAAATGTCAGCGTACCAGGGAGAGGAAAGAAACATTTCAGATACCTGAACGGATGAGTTCTCCTCATCTTCATTGGACATGGCAGCAATCAAATTTATGTCTAGAACTTGCAGATTTGTTTCAGCCATTAGCTTGGCGAGTCCTTGACCTTTGATCAGTTTGGTGGGTTTAATCTCTACATCATACTCTAACAACGCAGCAATCCACTTACCCCTTCTACCTTCTGGATCTGCCTGTACTAAAATATCTTTAACTGTTGTCTTAGGAACATAAGCTAGAATATGTGAATGCAATATATACACACGGAAATCTTTCAAGGCCTTAACAAGCGCAAGTGCTTGCTTCTCAATGATGTTATATTTCAATGCTCCATCTCTAATAATCTGACTGAAAAAAGCAATGGGCTTTTCAACACCTTCTCTCTTCTGCATTAGTACAGCTGCCAAAGTGTGCTCAGAAGCAAATGAAAACAAAATAAAATCCTGAGTGTAGTCGGGCCTGATCAAAATAGGAACTGAAGTAAGAGCTAACTTCACTAAATTAAAATATTTCACCGCCTCTTCGGTCCACTTTACCTAACTGTCCTTCTTGAGCATGCTTGTGATCTATCTAAGATGCTCTGCTAGATTTGGAATGAAGCGACGTAGAAAATTCAGTTTACCATTGAAGGACTGAATTTCTTTCTTGTTCTGGGGCTGTTCAATTTGCTGAATGGCTTCAACATGTGCTGGATCAACACGGATTCCGTCTTTAGATATGATGTGACCAAGAAGTTTTCCCTCATCCATGGCAAAAAGACTCTTTTTTGGATTCATCGATATGCCAAATTTTCTGCACTTTTGGAAAATAATTTTCAAATGATACAAATGTTCCTCATCAGAATTTGAAAACACGGTTAAGTCATCAAGATAAACAACTAAAAATACATCTTTCTCATTAGCGAAAGCTACATCCATTACACGTTGAAAGGTGGCTCTTGCATTTTTCAAACCAAAAAGCATCTTTGCATAATGGAATGTTCCCCATGGAGTGGTGAATGCTGTCTTGTCACGGTCATCTTCATGTACTAAAATCTGATTGTATCCTGAATAACGATCGAGTAGTGACATCCTTGATGCTCCAACTACTCGCTACAATATATGATCCATTTTAGGCAGCGGATAATTGTCTTTTAAGGACACCTTATTCAAATTTCTGAAGTCAATGCATAAACGGATCTCACCTGTCTTCTTCCTTACGGGCACCAAGTTTGATATCCAATCTGAAAATCGGATAGGCGCAATGATTCCTGACTTATACAATCTATTTACCTCTTTCTCAACTGATGGCAGCAGATTCGGATTGATTCCCCTCAACTTTTGACAAAAAGGCTTCTGATTTGGCTTAATAGGAATAGTATGTTGAATGATATTTGTCTCATATGTTTTAAGATCCGATTAATCCCATGCAAAAACATTGGAAAATAAAGACAACAATTTCATATATTCGGCTTTTACCTTTGGTGACAATGACCTTGATAGCTTAACCGTCTTGGGAATTTTAGTTGTCCCAATGTTTACCTCTTCAATACCCTTTTCAGTCGGTCTCAATGTCGGTTTGCGGGCCACATCATCTTGATCAAGCAGCTCCTCTAAAGGAATCAATCCCTTAGGAATAATGTTGTCCTCAAGTTGCAGCACGTCCATTTGATTTACTTGTATATTGTCATCACCATCATCATTTTCAGTATCTATTGAGGAATCCTTGAACTTACCCTTATTTTGCAGAAACTCATTGATCTCCTCATCATCTTGAAAAACTTGCCAACATCGCTGATTGTCTAGAACGGTGGGACGATGCTTCACATGAATCTCAAATTTGTTGCTAGAATTCATTGGAATTTTTAAATTGCTTGTTGCCTTAGCAAGTCCATCAGCAACACCATTTTGTATGCGAGGCACACATGTCAAGGTATGATCAGAAAACAACTTCAAAATATCTAAGACTACATTTTGATATGCCCTCATGCGAGGATGTTTGGCCTGAAACTCACCCTTAACTTGCTTTATCACCAACTCAGAATCACCATAGACCGCAATCTTCTTTGCTTTCATCTTTCTAAGAATTTTTAGGCCAGCAATGAGAGCCTCATATTCCGCCTCATTATTTGAACAATCAAATGCTAGTTTATAGGAACATACTCTCACCTTGCTTGGAACTTTATCTCGAGCAGAAAAAGGACTTCGAATCCACACACCAATACCAACACCATCACTACCTACTGTGCCATCGAAATCCATGGTCCAAAGACCATCTTCATCCTCCTCCAAGTGCTGAAATTGTACTGCCTCTGATTTTTCTGTTTGCTGCCCCATATCTTCAGCTGCTTGCTCCATGGTAGCTTGCTTTTCTCCTCTTTCCTTTTGTAGAACTTCTCTGAAATTTTAAGTGATCTCTGGTATATCTTCTGCCCGAACTAACTGACTATCTAGATCATTAAAACTATCAACAAATAAAACAAACGACTCCAAATCTGTATGTACATAATTTACAGGATGATTGATTGGCTTCTCTTTGCTAGTTATCATATATTTCATCTTTTTCTCTCGATATAGCTTTCTCATTTGACCAAAGACTGGAATTGTGGCATAAGAAAAGTCTAACTGTAGAGTACCCTTCAACTTAGCTCCGCAGGATCTCGAAAGTAGCATACCAAAACATGGAGGAATGTCCGCCACCACCACATCCATCAAGACATTCTTTGTTGGAATTTGGTCTAAGCTAATAACCAAATATTTGATGAGCCCGATACATCTCACACGGCTAGAATCAAATGAATACAAATCAAGATATTTTATGGTAATGTCTAACCCCAGCTTCTCCATGATCGCCTTTGGCATCAAATTGTGCGAAGCACCCAAATCGAACATGGCATTATGCAAAACATATTCATGCAATCTCAAACTGATATAAAAGGGAGGAACATCACTATCAGGGGACTGACCATCCAATGCTGGTCCAAAAATCAATTTTGGCTGATCATCTTCAACATTCACCGTGTCCAACATGGGATCAAAATAAAGAATTTTAGAGACTTGACCTCGGTAGCTGCTGTTTTTCATGATTTCAGTCAAAGGAATAGATATTTTTAATTTGGAAATTTCATTTTCCAAACTAAATGCTGAAACTTTTTCAACTTCTTTGACCAGAACCTCTCTCCTATCTTTGATTATAGCTGCCTGTTTTGTCTTTTCTGCTGTTGATATCTTGCTAGTTGTGGGATCAATTGTCTCTTTTCCTTTCTTCGGCGGTATTGGTGAATCCGTCTTTGGTGCTGTAGCTTCTTTTCTTTTCTGAATTGGATTGATGGGCACATCTCGGTTTCTTAATGAATACTGCTTCTGTTGAGTGGACAAGGCATTCAAATATCCTCTTTAGTAATCTTCTAAATCTGCATCATTAGCTAAAATAAAATATTCATCTTGCTGGGCACCTGAACTTTCTTCATACTCTTCTTCTTCGGTGATGTAAATGGGCATATCATCAGGAGTAAAGAAGTGGTTTTGGTCCCCTGCTACATCAGCATCTTCATCTGAATCTTGACTCACAAAATTCTGCAAAAGAGGAGTCTTGATTGGTTGCTGGGCTGCCAGCTCTTGTACTCTTGGTTCACACTGCTTAATTATGTACTGAGGTTGTTGTTGGCCATGGTAATTTGGATTACGAATCTGCGGTTCTGATTTGTCAAGGCTGAGTCTTTTGAACATCTCATGAAGCCAAGGTGGTTCTGATGATGTAGATTCTTCCTTTATAGTTACTCTTTTCTCTACCTTCAAACGTGCTCTCTTGTCATTCAGATTTGCCTCAACATTGACAGCAATCTTTTGCATATCTTCTAAAGTAGGCGGATCTCTATCTCGTAATGAATAAGCCATCTCCGGATCAAAGCCATCCTGGAATTTGAGAAGAGATGGTTTTCTAGATGGTCTTAAATCATCCGGAATAGCATTATAAACTGTATTGAACCTGATAATGTAGTCTTGGACAGACTCACCATGATTGCGTTTGATATTATTGTACTCGGCATTGATCTGAAGCGGATCCTTTCTGAGTTCCCAACGATCTAGAAACTGCTTCCAAAGTTCATCCAATGTAGGTATACTTCTAGCTCCCAAGCCTCTGAACCATTTTCTTACCTCTCCTCTGAATGTTTGTACAAACAATCGCATAGTTACATCCTCGTCATCAATCTCATATAAATCATAAAAAGTTGCCATTCTGTCTATGTGCTGCTGAGCAGACACACTTTGAGGAGTGCCATCAAATAAAGGAATCTTACTCTGATAGTCAGCGGGAATATCATGCAATTGCTGAGGTAAAGCAAGAGGTGTGAAACGAGCAACCATTGCTCTTGGTGGATTTACTCTAGGTGTTGTTGGTGGAGTGGGTGTAGTTACTGTATGAGGAATATGCGGAGGTGTATGCGGAGGAGAAGCGAGGTGGGATGAAGGAGGGGAATTGGCTGCAGATTCTGAGTAAGTAATTATAGGTTGCACAGGAATAGTAGGAATGAAAGGCGGTTCAGTAGGAATTCTAGAAGTAGATGCCGTGACGATGGATCCGATGTTTGCAGATACAGCTTCTAAGAAATCAGCAAGATTGGCAGCTTGGATGTCAGTTTGAAGGTGCCTCAAGATAAAATTGTCAATTAATTTATTGTGCCTTTCAAATTCAAGTGCTGCAGCAAAGTCAGGATTTGGAAAACTAGAATCAAGAGCGTTTTCAGACTTGGTTTTAAATAATGACAATTCAAACTTTTCGTCTAAAGGAAGTTCTTCGAGGTATTCCAAAATTGCGGGACATGAATGAGATTTAACCAAGGGAGTCGCCGAGCTTTCTTGATGAAGGATTTTTCGAATCAAATTTGGATTTTCGTAAATAGGAGGTGGATTCGGATCTGGATTATCTCTTGTATGTCTTTTTGAAGCTAGTCTGTTTATCAGAAGATCAAAAGAATTAAAGTAACTCAGCCAAATCGTTTGCTAGACTCAATCATCCAAAGGTCTAGAACGAACAAAAGTACTAGGGTGATTTGCAAATCAAGGTTTCACAAGCTAATCGGAGATCGACTGAAGCAACGTTTATCTACTTCCGCTTATGCATAGCAAGAGCATTTCGAAAGCTACCTAGCGTGACTTCAGACTTCGTCTAAGACTTGTGAAACAAACTCATCAACAAGAAAACCATTTGAGATTTCTTCCCCAGTATGGTCGCCACTATGTTAGCGCTCAAATCTACCTTAGGCTGAAATAAGG
>APFE031183117.1:14809-44592 GCA_000404065.3 Pinus taeda
TGTAAATCATCCCCTATGTAAATATCCCTCCCCCTGGTTGAAAAATAACCATAAGTACCCCCGGGAATTGCTCATTTTGTCTGAAACTTAGCAAGAGCCCTCATGCTACCCCTTCAAACCATCTTCTGAATGCAATATACTCCTTCCAAAGTACAAAATCCCTTTTTAGGTTATCGGACCCCTTCCGAGGCCTCAAATGCTTTTCTAACGCGCCTGCTCACTCCTTCCGTCCGCAATAGACCCCTTGCCGATTTCCTTAACACTCTGCAGATCCTAATAACCCATCTCGCGTCGCCCTATCGCAATATTCTCACCACATAATTATGCCTCGTCCTGTGCTGCCTGATGCGATATCGCGATATCAGCGATCGACAGTCGCAAGCATCGCATGTCCAAATAAATACCTTCCCGTTCCCCGTCGATGCGATATTGCGATCGCATCGGAGAAGTTCATCGCATCGCCTTCAAGTATGAGCACCCCACCACGTCACATCTGTACCAGGGACCCACCGCTGACGTCAACATGCTGACGTCATCCGCCGTACTGCTGACGTCAGCAGCCAAAAAACCGAAAGTTCGCGCAGGAAGAAAAATTGAACTTCGGAGCTCCGGAAAAAGAAACAGAGGCAGTTTTCGATGCGCGATTAGCGAGAAGCGCTAATCACGCATCGCTATGGGAAATAGGCCGTTTTGGGGAATCTTGAGGGAATCTTTTGATTCCTTGGCCCGCTTTGCACTGAAAAAGCCCGAAATCGCCCGATTTTGCCAAATTAATCCGGTTTAAAGACAGGAAAGGACCAGAGACAGAGATTAAAAAGTGTCAGATCAGATCAACAGCGAAAAAGCATGTCAAAGAGTATCAGCAAGCGACGGAAGCCATCAATGTAGCGGCAAAGAGTATCAGCGAAAATATTAAACAGCGGCCCAAAGCAGGAGAAAATTTAATACCTTCCGGCAAAGTCAAAGAAAAAGGGCGAGGCCACTCAAAACTTTCAAATCATGGTTATTGCACATTTAACTCGCACCAGAATAGAACTACAGATCCTGAAGCATAGTTATTCCAGCAGTACCACATCGAGCCTCCAAGGGCCACATTGCACTCCTTTTGATTCAGCTGCGTCTAGCGCAGCCCAAAGGACTTACCTTCATTTAATTCCAGCAACACTTAAGTTTTTAGAAAAGCTTTTCCGGCAGACCTGTTTAGGTCAATTGTAATAAATGAATTCTGATATTTAGCTTATATATACCACCCTGAAAGAGGGAGTAAGGGTTGGTTGGTGAGTCGAGGAAATTGCTTAATCTTTGATATCTCGACATTTTCTTCAAGCAGAGACCTGCACTGTAACTGTCATACTTTCTATAATCAAAGACTGCTGAAAGCATGGATTTCGAAGCTATTTGATGTGTTTAATTGGCCGTGGAGTGATTATGGAATTCCTGTGCCTCTACATGGTTCAATAAGTGTCTCTCAACTCTGTTAATTTTCATGTTTTGTTTTACCACCATTCCGCCATCTAAATCGCAGAAAAGAAGAATAGCTTAGGATTTGTTTAACTACACCTTAAGTTCAATTTCTGTATTTTTTCATGTTTTCATCAGAAATAGCTATGAACATGTATACTTAAATGATCTTGTTTACACTGTTTCTTTCACATATGAATGAAAGTTTAGGAATT
Source organism: Pinus taeda (assembly GCA_000404065.3). Classification (NCBI taxonomy): domain Eukaryota; kingdom Viridiplantae; phylum Streptophyta; class Pinopsida; order Pinales; family Pinaceae; genus Pinus; species Pinus taeda. Next base: position 16,486 of record APFE031183117.1, read on the forward strand.
CTTAGCTGCTCCTAGATAACCATTCATTCACTTCTCCTCTTTTTCAGTTTGATGTAAGATTCTCCTTTGCCTTTCATCCCTGATCGTCAGTCCATCCTTTCAGTAAATTGATAACTGTATCATGTGTGGCTATCCCACTCCTTAATCCTCTTGTGACCAAGAAAACGCAACAGCAAGCCTTAATCCATGAATCCATGCCCAATGGTTTGAAACTTATCACATCTTACCTTGCCTCTTTGCTTGAAATTTCCACCTGCCATCGAAACACAAACAAAAAACCCTGAGCCAAAAGCTAGCCTAAAATCGTCAACAAAGTTGAATCATTAAGAGAGAGCCCTCTCTGATTGCAGGTGGGCTAGAACCTGCAATCCAAAGATTGGTTTGTGGTTACCTTGGCCGTATCCCTACAGGAGCCTAGGGACAACCTGAGTGATAACACAAGGTGTGCCAAATAGTGCTAGGAAGTGCTAGGGAGCACTAGGGAAACACAAGGGAGAACTAGGTGAAAACAATGCATGCAAATGAATGATTAAGAGTTTGTGACAGGATGTGTCAGTGATTTCAGGGTATGCTAAGGAGGGAGTGACAAGGTATGCTAGGTAGTGCTAACGCGTTCTAGAGGCTAGGGAAACATGACAAGATGTGCTAGGTGCTAAGGTGTGCCAATGCATGCCAGGGTGAGTTATTGAGTGTCAGGGAAAAACAAGGGAGAACTAGTTTCAAATGCATGGAAATGATTGAATAAGAGTGTGTGACAGGGATTTTTAGTGAATTCTAGGTGTTCTAAGGAGGGAGTGACAAGGTATGTGAGGTAGTTCCAAGGAATGCTAGAGTGCTAGGATGACATGCCAAGATGTTCCAAGTCCTAGGGTGTGCTAATGTGTGTCAAGGAGTTCCATGAGAACAACAGCAAGAACTAGTTCAAATTGCATGGAAATAAATAGATAAGAGCGTGTGATAGGGAGTGTCAGCAAGTTCCAATTGTGTTAAGGAGGGAGTGACAAGGGTATATTCTAGGCAGTGCCAAGGCATGCTAGAGTGTCAAGGCATGTTAGGGAGTGGTAGGGTCTGTTAGGAAGTGGAAAATCATGCTAAGGAATGCAGGGGATGATAATGTTTGCCATGTTGTGCCAATGGATTGTTATATGTGCTAGAAGTTATGTCATGTGAAGATGTAAACTATGTTGCTTAGTTGTTTTATGGGCACTGTTGGATGTGAGCCTTGACTTGGTAACTTGTTAAGTGGGATGAGTTAATATTGGACATGAGAAGCCTAAGATGATTTATAGTCCATTAGGGGAATAAGGCACAGTCTAGTTATATTAAATGTAACTTCGTAAAGTTGTTGTAGTCGAGGAAGGACTTGGTTGGGTTCCTAAGTCTAAAAGAAAATAAGGGTAGTTATGAGGGAATGATAATTAAGGAGTGATATGGCATGCCAAGGAATGAAAAGGTGTGCTGACATATGCCAAATAGTGTCAATTCATGTCAAGGAGTGTTTGGGAGTGTCAGGGAATCATAAGGCAGAACTAGGTCAAAGTGCATGGAAATGAATGAATAAGAGATTATTCCAGGGAGTGCGAGTGAATTCTAGGTGTCCCATGGACGAAGTGTGTTAGGAGAATTTCATATTAGAACTTGTAGGAGTAAATCCTACGATTGTGATAAGAGGATGGAAAAATTAGTTTGAGAGAAAGGGAGACTTTGGTCTAGGCACAACACTATTTTTTCAGTGACTTGGTTGAGTTCCCAAGTTACAAAAAAAGTAAGGTTATCTATGAGGGCATGAAAACCAGGGAGTGCCAAGGTGTGCAGGGAATTTAAAGAAGTACTAACACATGTTATGAAGTTCCAAGGAATGTTAGGCATGTCAAGACATGCCAAATGCTAAGGCATGCCATTGTGTGCTAGGTTCTAGGATGTGGCGCCAACGCATGCTAGGGATTGCCAAGGAAACACGAGGGGGGACTCATTTCAATTACATGTAAATGAATGAATGTGTGTGTGTGATAGACAGTGTTAACAAGTTATAGGTGTGCTAAGGAGGGAGTGACAGTGTACGATAAGTAGTGCCAATTGACAATAGAGTGCTAGGAAATAATACAAAGATGTGACAAGTGCCATGGTGTGCCAATGTGTGCCAAGGACTATTAGGGAGTGTTAGGGAAACAAAAGGGAGAACTAGGTCATAATGCATGGAAATGAAGAAATAAGAGTGTGTGGCATGGAGTGTTAGTGAGTTCCAAGTGTGTTAAGAAGGAGTTACAAGGCATGCTTGGCAATGCTGAGGAATGCTAGAGTTCTAGGGCGACATGCGGCCAAGATGTGCTAATGTGTGTAAGGAAGTGTTAGCTGGGAGTGCCGGGGAAACACAAGGGAAAACTATGTCAAAATGAATGGAAATGAACAAATAAAAGTTTGTGATTAGAAGTTTCAGTGAGTTCTAAGTGTGCTAAGGACAAATTGAAAAGGTATGCTAGGAAGTGTTAAGGCATATTAAAGGCTAGGGTGACATGCCAAGTTGTCATAGGTGATAGGGTGTAACAACACATGTCAAGGAGTGATAAGGAGTGCTAGGGAAACATAAGGGAGAACTAGGTAAAAATCCATGGAAATGAATGAATAAGAGTTTGTGACCATGAGTGTCAGTGATGTCTAGGTGTGCTAAGGAGAGAGTGACAAGGTATACTATGTAGTGCCAAGGAATGCTAGAGTGTTAAGGTGGTAGGCCAAGATGTGCCAGGTGCTAGGGTGAGCTAGGGAGTGTTAGGGGCTGTCAAGGAAACATAAGGAAGCACTAGTTCAAAATGCATGGAAATTAATGAATAAGAGTGTGTGAGAGGGAGTTTTAATGAGTTCTAGGTGTGTTAAGGAGGGAGTGACAAGGTTATATGTTAGGCAATGCCAAGGTATGCTAAACTACCAAGGCATGTCAGTAAGTGCTACGGTGTGCTAGGGAGTGTCAAAGCATGCCAAGGAATGTAGGGGATGTTAATGCATGACACATAGTGCCAAGGCATTCTAAGACATGTCAGATGCTATGGCATGTCAAGGTGTAAATTGTGTTTCTTAATTGATTTAGACCAAGGTTGGATGTGATGAGCCTTGTCTTGGTAACTTGTTAAGTGGGATGAGTGAGATTGTACATGAGTACCCTAAGATGAGTTAGAAGTAGTTCTTAGGTGAACAAGGCATATGTTGAATTTCTAAGACACATGAGAATCTGGGTTTGGCCTTAGAATTTTTTATGCAAACACACTCAAGTGCCACAAAACATCCACTATGAAGAACGAAGTCTGCCATGAAAGAAAAAGTAATGGATTGAATGCACATAGTTTAGGGTTTGCACATCTTCATATGTTAATGCTTATTATTGTGATATACAATAGCCATTTATATGTCTGGTGTAAGACTCCTCTGGAGATTTCTATCCAACAACAACATCTTTGTGGTAAAAGGTGTACTATCAAAGGTTGATCCATAAAAAATAACAACCAAAAGGGACTTTACTGTGCACACATATGAAGAATTAAGAATATTGTTATCTATGAGTGCTGATGTGGAGGTATGGGACAAAATTACACAAGCAACGAACCTTTTTTTTCAACCAATCAAGATCTAAAAAGGAAAATGTGTGATTATATATAAATGTGTGATAGTAATTGGAGAAATGCCAACCTAACCCACAAATTTGTTGAAATTTTGCTAGATCTGACCTATAATTGTTCCTAAATTTAATAAACATGTAAAATAGGACTGCCTTTTCAATACAAAATATAAATTGAAAGGAACATGGCCAAATTATGTAAGTGTAAAAATTGGTGTGGTTTAAAGGGACTGATCCCTTTAAAAAGTCTTAAATGTGGTAATGAAGGTTGAGCCTTGTTCTAGAACCCCTTTGGGCATCCATCTTAGGAATTGGTGTACGATGCAACATTTCAGAATAATTTTTGTAGCAGTGATGTGAACACTTGTATAGTGACATGGGGTTGGAGTTGGCCTGTCAAAGCTCATTAGTCTACTTTGGAACTTCTCTAGGGTGATGCCTTAGATGATTTGGAGTACGAGGGCATGATTTGATATTTAGTTTGCATTGAAGAAGCTTTGGAGGCTAGAAACTGGAGAAAAACCCCTTTTTTCTAAATAGGGAAGCACATGCCACTGAAGAAAGTAACAACAAGTACACATATTTGAAACTCAAATCAGAACACTATTTATTACTCTTTGAATCAAGAAATAACTTAAAATTTCAAACATTACTATTCACTTTTCCTTTAGTCTAGAAGGTACAATGAATTTGGAAACATGGAAAACAATGTCTCAACTTTCTTAACTCCTAATCCTAATGCACCTTCCTTGCATGGATAGATAAGACAATTAAAGTCTATCACTAGTGAATATGATATCAGATATGTAAACATGCTTCCTTAGCCAAGGATGAGAATTAATAACTAGGGAAGTGCTCTTTTTAACTGTGCATTCAAAAACTAAATAAAACAAAGAGTTTCACTACTCCAGGTGCCAAAAACGAATCCACTGCCTAAGGTAAGTGCTTTTTCTAGAACAAGATATTAAGGACTCAGAAACTTTGTTGCTTCCTTCAAGAGAGGTGTATGCCAAATAAAACTAAGCTATCATGCACTATCCTCCAAATTCATTCACCTTTAACAGAAATATTATGCCCAAAAAAAGACAAGAGACCAATATCTAACAGATCTCACTGACCAGCTAGAGACCCTTGTGCTCAAATAGCGAGATAATAAGGGAATGTCAACTAGGGTGGAATATTTCACCACTGAAATTGACAAGTGATAGAAGGGGTAAAAAACTATCAGACTTAATGCTCAAGAACAAATGAATTAATCCACACTTGGTGATCCAAAATGAATTCAATCCTTCTTTATTTATAGATTTTGTAGAGGGGTTTCATATTCTTAAATGATCGCGTAAACCTTACTCCAAACACCAAATTTGGGGTTTTTAAGCTTCCCGAAAAATTGCCCAATAATGGGTATTTTTCTGTTTTTTCCCCTTTATGGAGGACTATGGTCTATGGGGATGGATAGGATATTACATCCCATTCGTCCTCAATTTGTAGAGGACATCACATGGCACCTAATAAAAGAAAGAGTGCTTTAGTTTAGGAGGTAATAACTAAATGCTTATTTCTTTCCACATAGGACATACATCTTGCAAAAATGATCATGGGGCACAAACACTACAAAAGGCCTAAATCTTACTAGCATTGTCATAGTCCAAGAATAAAAACCCTTTCAAGTGAAACAAGGTCAGTACCTCATACTACAAGCACAAATGACAAATTCAAAAACAATATACTTATTCAATGAAAGAATGTTGAATCATATTAGTGCACTTTAAATTTAATAGCTCTTGAGTTGCAGTGTCAATCAAAATTTCTCAGGTTGGATCATAATTAAGTATTCAATGTTGTTTTGGGTCCAATTTGGGGAAAAGGAGGAGCTCTTGGTGACAATGGGATGATCAGGCTTTTTAGAAGGGAGCTTTGCTATTCTTTTCAACATACAAGCCATTCATTCTAGTGGAGGAGATATAGAGAAGCCTTTAATAAGGACCTTTCGAAGATCAATTTGGAGGAAAATCCATTTTCAAAGCTTAAACATAGTTCTAGATTTAAACGATAGTAGTCATTTTTCAAAACAATTATTAATTCCCAAGAAATTGGAGCCAAGATGACATGTTGACCATTTATTCTTCTACTAGACAGGGAAGCATTTATGAAAAGTCCTTGGTCTTTTGATCCAGTATTTGATGTAAATCTCTTGATTAGAAATGTAATTAGAGATGTAGTTTATATTAAAGAAAAGGGAAAAGTAGAGGGACAGTTAATAATTATCTCTAAAAGACTCTCAATAGAATCCTAACATATTTGAAATGGAAAAGGATAACTCCATTGTTATTTTTTGCTTTAGAAACTTTGCTAATTTCCATCATTAAAGCATGTATTCATGCCTTGAAAGAAGCTCACAAATGCTTTTGATATTAATTGAAGCAAAGAAAATGTGCAAAGTTATACTCACATAGAGGTATGGAAAAAAAGTATGTGGAGCTTGTTGTCCCATACTCCAAACAAAGAATGGACAAAAGGTGAAAAAGCCAAGTCAAAAGGTATGTGTAGTTTTTGTCATGCAAAGGTAGGTGTTAACTCCACACTCTACAATGAAGGCTTTGCGGTGCAAGTGACAGAAAGGTTTGCATGCAGAACTTTGGATTAAAAGGAGTGGAGGTTGATGCTACATGTCCACTATTACCCCACTTTTTGTATGAGTTATAGGAGATAAAAATAATGAGATACGGGAGATACAGACTAGATACTACTACTATTCAAATTTAATAGAAAATATTAGTATGTCTTCCTCGACATAAAAGAAACATCTTCCATAAAGTATTTTCTCCATGAACCTGATTTAAAATGAATCTCTTCCATTGATATGCCCAACCGCAAATAGAAATGATGTCGATGGGCCAATTTTAGTTTAGAAAATTCACAATTAGTTTCAATTGTAAGATCTCTTATTTTCAATTCATATTTCAGTTGCAAGCAGTGAAATAGGACTCGCCGATTAATCGCAATTAATCACGAGTTGGAATCTTCTCACTCCCCAAACGATATGATCTAAATATTTGTGAGTCTAACTCACGTTGACCAAGTTTAAGTCATGGTCAATGAAAGTTTGACTTGAGACTTGCCGATTAAAGCAGATTCCTACGATTGATTCCAATTTATTCGATTTCAGCCTTGACTCGACAAGCACGAGTTTTTCAAGTTTAGGTATGCAGAATTGCTAAAAACTAAATGTGAGTCATCATTTCTCAGGCCTAAAACTCATATTTCAAGACCTTCAGTAATTAGTCACTACTCACTATTACATAGTCCATACTCAATATCGGGGAACCGCCAAGGTGAGGCTAAGTCCAGACTCCATATCGGGCAGTTGCCAATATGTGCTCTATCCATACTCCATATCGACCCTCAGGTAGTTACGCGTCAGCTTCTGTGTGTGTTACCTTTAGGCTTAGCTGCTTCACTATTCAACAGTCGAGGTACATTGGCACTTGGCTTAAATAATAGGTATATTATTATATTGAAGTTTCAACATTGTTTTCAATGGCAAGTTTCAAGTTTCACTATTCAGCAATCGAATGTTTGGCGTATTCCTTTGGTTATGACTTCTCAACCCTATAAATGGGGCTTAAATAGATTTTAAAAATGCACTAAGAAATGGTTTCATACCAACCATCGACAAAGTCATCAAGAATTCCTTCCTTGGTCAATGTCTTGCTAGCTTCAAAGGCTTTAACCATGCATTCACAACTTTGGGTATATTTGTTCTTCCAGAATCTATTATTGATGTATTGGTTCAATTTTCTTATGCTAAATGAACTTGAAAATTCAAGATTACAATGCAATATATGTTGATAATATTTCCTTTAGGTAGCCTTTGCTCATATATACCTAATTGTGTTTCGAGGTCATAATCATATATTAGGTCAAGGTTAATACTGCACAACTTATTTGTGAAATGATGGAGGAATTCATTCAAGAAGTGGGAGAAGAACATGTTGTACAAACTGTCACCAACAATGAAGCTAATTATATGGCTACTGGTAGACATTTTGAGATTAGGCACCCCATTATTTTTTGGACCTACTATGTTGCCCATTGTATAGATTTAATGCTTGAGGACATTGGTAAGCTTAATTAGATACATGAGGTTATGGAGAAGGAAAAATCCATAAGCAAATACCTATACAACCATATTATTCTCCTAAACACCATGAGAAAACACCCTGAAGGTAAAGAAATTGTTCGACCTGCAGTGACTAGATTTGCATCAAATTTCATGTCTTTGCAATTTGTGGTTGAGTAAAAGATAAATCTTAAGATGATGTCCTTGGGACCTAAGTGGATGGCATCTAAACATTCCAAGATCCTTTAAGGCATTGAAGTTGTTTCACTTGTGTTTAATGACAGTTTATGGAAAGATGCCGAAGAGATTACTGTTGTGATGGAATCCCTTATTAGAGTTCTCAGGTACTTCAAGTCTTTTAATTTTTCATGTTTTAAATTTCATTTCAAGATTCTTTTTATTTTCAATGTTTCATATTAATTTAAATTTGAAAGATTGAACTTTCAGGATGGTTGATGGTGACAAACCCGCTATGGGTTACATTTATGAGGCGATGGATCTCACAAAGGAGGCCATCAAAAGAAGATATGGGGATGAGGAGGCAAAGTATATGCCTCTTTGGGAAATTATTGATGCACATTGGGATAGGAAATTGCATTCCCCCTTACATGCTGCTAGGTACTTCTTAAACCCATATTATTTTTATGATAAGAGCAAATTTAATGAGGATGGGGAGGTTCATAGAGGACTTATGACATGCATGGAAAGGTTCTTCCCAGATCTAGAATTTCAAAGTTGTGCCTTTTTCCTACTATAGGATTATAGAGCACCACCTAAATTATTTTCCTATACCAATGTTATACGAGAAAGGTCTAAGGTGTTGCTAGGTACCCTTTGAGGCTTGAAGGCTTTATCAGTTCATTAAATTTGTTTAAACTTTATTTTGTATGTTAAATGTTTTATTAAATTTTTTTGTCTTTTTAAGTTTTTACTATTCAGTATTTAATACATCTACTCATGAACCCTTGCCACTTGTTAGGTCTTTGGTGGAAAAACTTTTGTAGTGATACCCCAGATTTGAAGAGATTTTCCATTCGAATCTTAAACCAAGCATGCAATTCTTCAGGTTGTGGGTGCAACTAGAGCATGTTTGAGAAAACACATTCTACGAAGCACAACCGATTGACACAAAAGTGCTTAAATGACCTTGTATTTTTCCATTACAATATACAACTTCACAACAAGAAAATACTAGGTGAGAACTTGAATTTGAAGGTTTCATAATATGATTTGGAATTTAAAGTTTAAAGTTCAAAGTCAAACTTAAATTCACATTTCAATGTCATGATAATGATAGGTTTGGATCATTCACCAATAGACCTTGAAGAGATATATTTGCAAACTACAAATGCAGCAGATTGGGTCCAATTAGAGGAGGCTCCTGTTTTAAGCCTACATGACATGAAGAACTTAGAGAGTCAAGCAAGTGGAGGAGTGCGAGGAATCGCTTCTAGTTCTCACTCTTAAGAGTCTTAGACTCTTTGTTACTAATTTTTCTAATTAGTATGCAGTTGTTTGTAAACTTTTAGAAGCAGTTGCTTCTAGTTCTATGTAGTCACTAATTATGAGTCATGACTCAGTACTTTGAATCATGTTTGGACTCATAACATATATGAGATGCTTATTCATTCATGATATTTTGGACATCTATTGATATTATGAATTTTTTGGACATAGCTTTACTAAATATCAATGAAAAATGTTTTTTTTTTTTTTTAAATTCAATATATGTGTATATTTTTATTTATTGAATTCACTGATTTTCTCCTAATTTTTTCACGATTTTTTTTTTTTTTTTCCGATTTTTCCCCAATCTGATTAAAACTCTTACCTCTTTTTCCTCACCATTTTATTGTCTATTCCAAGTCTGGTAACATTGGTTACAAGTTTCATTATTCACTTATGAGTGCTAAGGTGTGCTAGAGAGTGCCAATGCATGTTGAGGAGTGTTAGGGAGTACTAAGACAACAAAAGGGAGCACTAGGTCAAAATGCATGGAAGTGAATGAATATGAGGGTGTGTTGGGGAGTCTCAATCAATTCTAGTTGTCATGCCAAGGAGGGAGTGACAAGGTATACTAATAACAAGTAAGGCATGCCAGGGAATATCAGGGAATGTCAGGAAGTGCTAGAGTTTTCTAGGTAGTTCTGGGGTGTGCTAACATGTGCCAAATAGTTTCAAGGCATTCTAGGTGCTAAGACATGCTAGGATGTGCAGGGTTCCAGAGTATTCCAATATGTGTCAAGGAGTTTCAAGGAAACAAAAAGGAATAACCAAGCTAAAATGAAAGGAAATGAACACATAAGAGGGTTAATAAGTCAAGACATTATCTTTTTCAAAAGGGGCATGCTAGGCACACTAATAATATGCTCCAATGCATGCCAAGTGCCAATGTGTGCCAAGTGATAATTTGTTTCAATGAAATATTATGATAAGGGGTTCCAGCATATGCTAGGGACTACAGGGAATGCCAACACATGATAGGGGAGTGTTATTCTATGCTATGGCATGCCATCATGTGCTTTGGCGTCCTACTCATGGCAAGATGTTCTAGGTACAAATATGTTCCAGGTACAAAGATGTTCCAAGACATGTAAGGTGCCAAGGAATGTTAAGGTGTGCCATGAGTGTTGAGGAGTGATAGGTCTCTCTTATTAATAGAATTGACAGAGCTTGATTATGTATTAAATAATATAGTTCCTACACACTCTAGTGGAACTTTATTTAAAGGAAATTTGCCTAATAGAGATGAATCATGTGTTGACTCATAGGAAGATTATATTTTTATGACTTGAGGGAAATGATACACACTAATTACTTCTTAAATAATTGACTAAATATTATAACCACTATGAGCTTGGAAACATAATGAAAAAGACTCCACTAAAATGGTCTTAAATCATTATATTTTGACAAAAGATATTGTAACAGGTACATAGTGTCATCAAAAAATCATTGGAATGATCAATGATGACGAACATTTTTTGATCATCACCAAAAGTAACCAAAAAGAGCATTGGTGAGGGTCAATAAAAGATCATCACTCGAAGTGTCACCAAAGAGAGAATTAGTGATGGGCCTTTAACAACCCTCACCAAAAGTGTCACCAAAGAAATAATTAAGATGGGCCTTTAATGACCCTCACCAAAAATGTCATTGAAAATGGATTTGGTGGCAAACCTTAAAGGACCATCACTATATACACTTACAACAATGCTTTTTTAAAGACTGTCACCATATGCGACATTGGTGATGGACCTTAAAGGTTCGTCACAATACTGACCCTCACCATTGACCTTTTTTCTTGTACTGCATATTCAAGAGACTAACTACGAAATGGGAGTGATGAGCCTCAATATTGCAACAAGAATGCTGCAACTTCCAAGGCTACCAAGTTTAATTATCAACCCGGGGTTAGTACAAACTTAAGAGGTATTGGCACTATATGTGCATGATAAAATGCATCATTCCTTTGATGTCATGATGTAATTGAGTGTGTGTACTGAAATCAAATCCTAAATTAATTGCAGTAAATGAAATGCTCGAAATAGAAACCATTTAACCTATTACAAGAAAGAAAGTACAAGGAAAGAAACCTATTATATTTTCATGAAGTAAATATCATGAAACAAATGTCAACCATTACATTTCAAAGAGTTTAGATCCATTAACAGAGTTCATTAGATGTGGAAATCAAGAAACTCATCATTGTATTATCCAATTCATAAATTTGCCCATTAACCCAAATCACTAAAATGTTTTGCATGGGTAAAGAGGCAAATCCTAAGTGGTATTTAGTCTGAACTAATAATTTATTTAGAGCCTAGGGGTCTTGATTCAACCCTAAGGGGATATAAACAAGCTTATTGAGCGAGCCTGGGCAAGTATATGTATGTTGGAAGGTGTTTCCTGTAGTACTACTACAAGAGACATCAAATTTTCTATAGGGAGTTATAATTCACCGAATGACCAATCAAATCAAATTAAAATTATATGGGACAAATTTGGTTATTGAATATGATTCCTTAGGTCTCCATTCCAAGTGGAATCACCCAAAAATACGTGTTTTAACCCATGCTAAAAAATGGAAAAAAATTACTAGACTAAAATCTAGAAATTCGAGAATTGGTGAGCTAGTAAATCTATCAGATTCCTAACCTAATCAAATGAAAATGCAATGGGGTTATTTTTTTTATTAAATAGAATGTGTTTTTGATCTAATGCAAGTGGAATCAATTTGATTGAAGCTTGTTAGCATGCTCTAGAACATAGCATAAATTTACTGTTATTTGCCACAAGGGACTTCCATAAATCTAGATTTGGGAACAAACAAACTAATCCAAGTAAATCAATGATCACTATGACCTTCCAAATATGTTGTGAGGATGGAATTATGCTTGTTATCCTAAAAAAGAACTTACTTCAACCATTTAACCTAATCCTATAACAAGAAATCATTAACACTAAATGCAGAAATAGAAAAAAGACAAGAACAAGATGCATGTGAATAAGAAGTGAAAGGAAGAAAAGTAAATGATACAAAAGGGCTCTAAGGCTCCTAGGATGTACAAGCCCAAGGAAACTCAAATTTTGATGAAGTATACCAATATTTAGAAGTTTAACATGTCACCAATCTTCATTATTTCCATCAATACAATTACATCCCTGCAAGAAATGACCGTGGAGCTGCAAAAATACGAGTTCTCTCGACAAGAAGGCTAATAAAGATCAACCCTTCGAGGAAAATTAAACTTGGTACTTATACAAAATTATTTGTAATCATTCCCCATGAAAGGATTAAGATTTCCCCACAAAAATCCCTTGATTAGTGGATCTCGTTCCCAATACTAGGAATCTGCATTAAATGGCAGGGAACATATTCCTAGATTTTCTCAATCATTGGAACATTTTCTCAATCATTGGAGCTCCAAAATTTGTGCTATAATTCCAGAATATCTTGTTGATTTATTATTTAATATTGATCCTCCTGTATTAGGGAGAAAGTCCCTCAATTATCTCCTCCTCCAAATCTTCATAATCTGCCCAATATTCTCACAATATTCCACAAAAATAAATAATATTAGACACAAATATGAAATAATCCATAAACCTTCATAATTAACATATTAAAGTTAAAAATACATTATCTAATGCAAAAACAAAGGTTTAATGTACTGAAGGATGGTCATATGGGCCTTACTTTACATCTAATTTAGAGGCACAAGCCTTAATTTATCTCAAATTTAGAGGCCCATCATACACCCCTGCTGAAAGTGTTGCTCATTCTCTGAGAAACTTAGTGACCTCATTGTGCCGCATTCATGGCCCTAGTGGCCTCTCTCTTGTGCATTCCCCAATCCTTTCTCTTAATAATCTTGGTTGTAAGTTCTGCAAGGACAAGCACAAAAATGTAGTTTCTCTAATTATGATTGTTTAACTGTATTTCAAGCAAAAAAAATAACTTTCCTCTTTGTAAGTGAACTTTGTTGGATTGTAAATCCATTTCATCAATATCATCTCCCTTGAAACCTTCATTCCATTTTCACTCATTTTTCCAAAACTGTTTGTGTGTAGAAATTATCACAGTGTTTCTTGAGACCATTAGTTCGCCTTCTTCCCATTATTCAAGATGGGTTCTTGAATATTATTCAGTTTGGAAAGTTCTTCCACATCCATTTACAACCTTCTACTACTTTTTCCACCCTTTGGACACCTCTAAAATCTTCAAAACACCTTTATATGAGAACTAGGACATCCTGTAGTAATTCCTGTAAAAACTACAAGAAACCATGTAGCGGTTCCTGTATTACTACAGGAAACCTTGTTTAAACATGTTTTGAGCAAAAATGATAGTGAGAGCCTAGGGTAGGCCCTCAACTTGACCTCCATGCCTTTCTCCCATTTCTATAACATCTTTTTGGCCTTCGAGAAAATCTAGAAAGAGATTAGAGACCTCTTGTAAAGCCTCCTTTCATCACTGTAGTCTGAGTTCTATTTTGATGGTGAATGCCTTATTTCTTTTTTTTTCCTTCTTCTTCTCTTTTGTGGCCTAGACCATTTCCTAATGTCCTTGGATTTCTCTGTTTTGATTAGGTCTCTCTTAAGCGTTGTCATTTTGGGTTTTAGCACAATTTGTTCATTACTTCTTTCTTGAAGAAGCATTCTTCCTTCATGTAGCAGTCATTTCTTCTTCCTTCAGGGTCTTCTAACTTTATGGGAGTGATGAAAAATGATGTAGAGGGGTTGGAGGATGATGCTAGGGCTTAGAGGAAGTATTGTAGGTTTTTGAAAATGGAGAGAATGCTTTGTTTGTTTTTTCAAGAAATTTTCAAGGTGAGACAGAGTGTAGGGTTTGTTCTTGAAAAATATTATTTTTTTCTTATGAAATGGGATGGATGAATGATGGATAGATAGTGGATATCAAGTGCATGGAGGAATTCAAGTGCTTTGGTGACTTTCCCTTTGTACAAATTTCCTCTTTTAACTATTATCCCCATTCCTCAAAATCATCACCCTTCATAATTTGGCTTTTCCACATTGCATGAGTGAACGAGTAAGCTGCAATTAACTAGTTGGAGGTGGATGAGATTGTTGACCCATCCTTAGCTTATAAAAAATCATCTCTGATGCATTGACAAAAAATTTCTAACTATAATATGCGCAAGAGAAGAGGTCAAGAATATTGCATACCTGTACCTGCTTGATGGTTGTTGAAGAGACATGCATGGTGCTACTGAGTTGATGATTGATCCATGGTCCTCTGGAGGTGATAATTTACTTTGGTTTTCTTCTTCACAAGTCTTCATAGCTTGGTGATTCTAAACCTCTATCTTCTAGATACCATGAGAAAACTATCTTAGTCAAATTCAGCCTTCTTGGAGTGCTAGGCTTGGCCATGGGTGATGTTCACCTTCCCTATACCTTATTCCACCATTAGACACCTTTTCCACACTACATTCTACCTTTCCTACCATCTCCTAAGATTTCAACCTGTTTCCTTTAGTAAAACAGGGAATCCTGTAGTAGAACTATGACATCTTGTACTAGTACTAGAGGAAACTGTAGATTTTCCTTATTTTGTCCATATCTCCCAAATGGTAGAATGGATTGACCTGGAATTTTCTGAGCATGTTTCCATCATCCTTATGCACGACTCAAAGCCCAATTTTTGACCCAATATTGTTGTAAAGACTCCACGAATTGTGGGCACGGAGCGTGAAATGTATGATAGAGTCACAAGGTTTTCCACCCTAGTTTTGTAATGTAATGTCGGCCTACCCATGGTCGGTGGACCATGGGATTGTATAAATGGAGAAAGGCTCTAAGTGTAAAAGAAAATGAATAGGAAGAAGGAAGTGAGAAGAGAAGATCGAGTCTAAGTGACTAACTGTGTCTTGGGTTGTAGAGTAGGAGAAGGCTCTGCAGTTGAGTGCGCAGAGGCCTAGTAGTCCGCAGCTAAGTGCACGGACCCCTACTACTGAGTGCATAGGGTGGAGTCGAGTCTATAACAGAAGAAGAGATTAATAAAGAAAATTTTTGTTACCAATTCATGTATCTGTTCTTGGATTAACTCATGTTTGATGTAAATCACAAATATATTGTATATTTATTGTGCACACCTATATGAATGGTTTTTGTTGATAAGTATAACTTAAAGCACATAAGTAGGCTAAAATAATCAATTAAAATTGGAATACTAGTAAGGAATTGGATAATAACAGTGTTCAGCCCCCAAGTAGGGCTATGCGAAGGAAACATCTTAGGCTGCGAGGTAAGGGAAAGCGTGCGTAGCGACATGCACGGAGGTGGACCTCTTGAACTCATCAGACATCACCAGGGTGTAAAAACCTCATTCTAGCACCCTCCCATACTACCTCGGGCGAGACCTCAGTTTGCGCTCGATGGACTGTTGCGGAAAGGGCTAGTAGTACCAGGATTTGTTTGGCTAAATCACCTCCGATCCTAGGTCAGGCCCCAATAAGCCAACAAATGGTTCCATTGCCAAGACCGGGATTTGCATAAGAGATGTCAGATGTCGTGGCATTGGAATCCGACAAAGAAAGAAATTGAAGGGTGGTTGGACATAAATATTCATGAGTTCGCGGCATAGGAAAATAGGAATCCGTGAGTATCGAAGGAATTTTGGTTAGAGTGCTACTTATATATGGAACTGCATGAAATTTTCTATGCATCCTCCCCCTCTAAGTTGTACTAGTGGATCAGGAAGCTAGTAGATAGTCAAGGAAGGTGTAGGCTCAACAAACCTATTGTGTGGACTCCAGAGTTGGTGCGCAGAATAGAAGCATCAAGAGATAAGATCGCACGTGGTATGAACCATTGGATCGATTGAATTATAGGAGGGTTTATCACCGAGTTTGCTGTAGATACATCAGTCAGCTACAAAGAGGTGGGACGACGCTTCCTCAAAGGGCCACGAGTTAAGTATATTAAATCTTTTAACACTTGGATTAAAATGCTACTATGTGAAAAGAGAGTTATGGGAATAAATTGATGTTTGGGGCTACGCGAAGTGAGAGGATCTACAGAAATGAAGGTAGTGAAGAATTAGAGACTAGTCCCTTGATTTCACCTCCACGAGAAAGTGAGGAAGAGCTCGTGAAAGTTTCGCCGAGAAGTGCGATTAGTCTGATAAGGAAACGAATCCTGCACATACCATGCCCACCTACACCACCACCAGTTTCACCATCTTCGCCCCAATCTTCACCCACACCACCTCTGCCACCACCATAGTTCAATATGGCAAGCGCAATAAAGTTGCCAGTATTCGAAGTAGGGAATGAAGATTTGGACCAATTTTCGTTTGCAGTAAAGGTTGTATGGGAAGTTCAAGGAGTGACGGATGATAATATCAAGAAGGAAACATTGGTTAGCACCTTGTAGGATCGCGCACTGATGTGGTACATTAAGCATTCCAATGACAATCCAAATGTAGGGATTGTGGATATCCAAGCTGCGCTAAACAAGGAATTTAGCTAGCCAATATTAGAGACATAGTCGATTACCGGATTTTAGGAAATCATGATGCTTCCAGGTGAGACCCCCTGGGAGCTCGATCAGAGACTAAAGTGTATGATTCGTGAAGCCAACATGACCTTGACATATGGGCAACACTGCATGTGGTTTGTACCATCACTAATGCCACATCTAAGGAATGCACTATCACAACAGAAGCTGTCAACTCAGGCCGAGGCTTTGGATATCACAATGAGACTGCATGAGATGCCGATACAAGATCCTAATTGAGGAGTCCAACAGATCCACATGCAGTTGAAAAACTAGTGTCTTGAGATGCAAATCTTGAAACAAGATAGGATAACTCACCTAGAAGCGCGTGAGGAGGTATGTTGCATAAAGTGCAAAGGTCAGGGACATGACAAGGACCATTGTCTAGTCTTAACGAACTACCTAGCTGGAGGAGGGCCAATGCCATTAATACCAAAGGCACAAATAGGGCTGAGCACAACACGTGCATTATGGTGCACGATTTGTTAAATACAAGGGAAGCATGGTACAGATAAATGTCATATATTACAAAAGTATATGCAGACGTCCCAACAGTTGTTCTATAACTTTTGTAGGTTAGTAGGCCATGATGAGAATACCTATAGAGGTTATGAACTAATGATGGATCAGACTCCTACCTATAGATTTCAGACCAAAATGTGAGCCCTCGATCAAAATGCAGGGATGGCATGCACTGGGTTTCAGGGGCGCGGACGAGGTTGAGTTTGAAAGGGACCAAGAAGGGGTTGTGGACAACTGATCTGTTACAATTGCAGAGGGCTAGGTTATTATGCCTGTGATTGTACAAATCCGACAAGCGCATCATGTTTATATTGTACCTAGTTTGATCATGAGACAAAGGACTGCCCCACACTAATAGCAAGGTTGCATGATAAAGGAACACTCCAACCTCCCCCGAATCAGAACATGAAAATGATGAGGTCTGAGCCGTGCGAGGAGGACCTTAATGTAAACATCGTGCTCCAAAGCAGTATCATGACAGGAGATGGAAAGGGCAAGCATCCTGAAGATATTGCCTGGGTTCGCAAGGTTCCAAAAAAGGAACCAGAGTTCAATTTCGAGCGCATGAAGGAGACATTCATGGAAGCTAAGAAGAGCTTCACGGAGGCCTCCACTTTAGGCAGTAAAGACCAACTAGCACCAGAGATGGACCCATCAATGCTCACTACCTTTCTGGAGACATGCATGAAGTTGTTGCACAACAAAAAAGTGGTGAAAGGGTTGCAAGAACTCATCACTAGATGTACAGGACCCAGAGAACCATTCGTATTCTAGAAGCTCGGAAAACACACAACACGAATAAGAAGGGAGATGAGATTGACTGTGAAAATCAGGGAATATGAAATGGATCAAGTGATTTTCAAAATAAGATTGGACACGAATGTTTTGCCAAAGAATACATGGGAGTGCATGGGCAGGTTCATGTTGCAATGGTCTACTACTCAATTGAGAATGACGAACCAGCAAAAGATCCTACCGATGGGAAGATTGCAGGGAATAACGGTAGATATCGAAGGTGCGAGCATGCTTGTAGATTTTAAAGTGATAGAGATTGTCCATGACAACAATCCCTATCCCATGCTACTGGGAATAGATTGGGCCACTGACATGAATGGAGTAATAAATCTAAAGAAGCGCAAAATGATTTTTGAGAAAAAGTCATTGCGTGTAGTGGTACCTCTACACCTTGCAAGGATCGCGTTACATAGACCTAGTGCACGACTGTGATAACGATGACTATATAGACTGTATCTACAAGATAACCACATGAGAGTAGTATTAGGTAAATCCGACGGTGGACGGAAATATTTCATGGGAGCACGAAAGCTCCTACACCTCATATTCGGATGAGGAGATAGAAAGATGGCAGAACCGGTTACACGAGGTAACCACGCTCAGTTGCAACATGATGATAAGGTCACTACGCTGTGTAGCAATAGAGGCAAGAGACCTACCTATATATGATGGACTGATGGCGGTATATGATTTCCTAAAAAAATTTGAAAGAGAAGTACTGAAACAGCAATGTTTCGACACTCTGAAATGGGCATTGTGCGCTATGCCCACAAGGTGGTGGCAGCAAAATTTTCAGGACTGGTGGGAATGCAAAAGGATGATGCTCACATAGTTTGGAAAGCCTCAGATGCAGATGAAAGCTGGATATGTTGGATGAAACAGCCTGCGTGCCCACCTCTCCAGATGGGTGTAGGCATATGGTTCGCAACCTGTAGGAATGCACATTGTCCTTGAGATAGGAAATAGTACCAACAAGCAGGAGCGGGCAAGACAAGGGCGTGAATGACGAAGTATGATAACACCATGTGTGCCAAAGATTATTCATGTGGAAGCCTTTGAAAAAGTGTGTGAAGTACTGAACGCGGTCCACCATGTGAGATGCACTAATTGGGACCTGCGCATACTAGTGGTTCTATGGGCTTATAGGACCTTGTGAAAAACCCTGACTGCATGAGCACTTCCGAAGCCAAAGTATGAAGTAGAGGCTGTAATCCCTATTGAGCGTGCAAAGCCTAGTCGGCACATAGTAGAACCCGTACATACGATGGTTCACAAAGCTTGGAAAGAAGGAATCACACAACCACAAGAAACAAAAGACATTGGACTTGAGGAAGAAATCTGATGGGGAAAATTTAGACTCTACACACTTGAAAAAGATAAGGTATGATTAATGAAGAAAAGCACTTTGATGGATGAGGAGGTCAAGAAGCTGGAGGATGAGATAAAGGAAGTGTTTCTCATCGAAAAACCTAGGATGGTCAAGCAAGGTGTGTACGATCATACTAACAAGTTTTAGATTTATTGCCATGAATTGGTTAGTCTGTTTCCTTGGCTAGGACCACATATCACCAAGCATAATGACCAGGGTAGCGCGTTGCAAGTGGTGAAGTGCGTGATGCTGACCACAACAATAGAAGGGGGGGATTTTCCACGAACCATGGTGGAGGATGGGATGGAGCCCCAAACAGGTGGTGTGAACACCTGACTAGCCGTGGGAGGGACAGTCTTAGTGCTTCAAGTAGTTGGAAGGGAGTGCGGGACTATAAAATATTCTTCCTAAGAGCCGCGCAATATTGGGGATGTCTGTAGAAGTAGAGAGCCACAAGGTCCGCGACCATGCAAGGGAGGCTGTGTTGCCACACGGATTGGCCAGAAAATGACCGTTGAGGTCACTATTCATGATGGGATGTGCGACTTAAGGCCAAATGGAGTGGGCGACAAGCATTTAAAACGTGATTTATTGCCAAGATTTGGGAAAATCTGCTACCAAGAAAGCATTCATGGACTGGAATTGGGGGGAACAGTTGAATTAGAATTCGAAAGGTACTATAAAACACAAAGGGCTACCCAGCAAACAACACTTGGTCATTTAAGAATTAAGCGATTGATCAGAGCCTTGAGCATTGTGAGCCGAGTGTTTATTGAGCCCCTAAATTCGTGAGTGCTAGATTACAGCAGAGATACAATGATAACAACTAAGGATGGTTTTGAATAGAAGAGGTAACTGCCGGTGAGGCCATGTAGGCCCTAACTATGGAAGACATTCCAGAAGGCATCGGGATTGTGGCAGAAATCCCCAAATGACCGCGTCCACCAAGGTGCAAGAAGGATAAACAAGCAATGGCCCTCATATGCTTGTCCCAGAGGAACCCGCTGCACAACAAACTATCGATGGTAGAGAAGGGAAAGCTATCACGATAGAAACAAATGAGGAAGAAGAAGATGTGCAGGCCCTTATCATCGTAGAGGAAGAAGATGAAGGCATGGAGGAGGGTATTCAACCTACACACTCTGCGACAAAGTTTCCCTCATATGTCCCTCTATGAAAAGGGAAGACTAAAGTGCCAAAGGACCTAGATGAAACCAACAATTCACTCTAGACCCCACTCCTCCCAAACGACATTGTGTTTGAAGGAACACACTTGGGCCACGTGCCAACTGTGAAGTTTGAAGATTTGGACCTTACTGACTACAAGAAGTTCTCTCACCTAGAGACCAGGAACCTCATGAAGCAGAACACTGCGGGGGTGGTGACAATGTTAGAGCCACGAAAGTGGCTTCACGGTGTGGAAAAGTTCGGGCTATTGAACTTACTATGGGTGCCACATTTCCACCATGCGCCAATCACCATTTTCATCATCAGGCAGCTGCACCGCCTAGTACATGATGGATATCTATGGCTGGAGGAGCCTATCCCCATCACGGAAGACCTAATTCATTGTGTTTCCTAGGTCCCATACAAAGGAAAGGACCCCGCGACCATAGCCAAAGGAAAGGGTAGTGATTTAGCTCTTGTGGAGGCCATGAAGACGAAGTACAAGCTAGAGAAGAAGAAGAAGGGCTACGCCATCTCCAACATCAAGGACAAAGCAGTACACGTAGCAACCCAAACCCTGGTTGAAAAGGTTATGTGGAAGTCTTGTGCTGATGAGGTACCAGCGCCGGTGGTTGCACTGGCCGAGTAGTGCGCAGAGGGGGTCTAGTTTAACTGGTCTGAATTCCTCTGCGCAAAATTTTTGAAAAATTGTCGCGAATCCCAAAAGAAGGGTAAAACCTTCCACTATGCATGGTTGTTTCTATCAATAGTGCTCGTAGCGGGGAAACTGCCAGAGGACAATCAATTCCCTAGCATTGATAGAGAATTACCAAAGGCCACGAAGTACACTTCGCTCTGGGCCACAAAGGATGCAAAAAGGATACGTGATAGCAAGATATTTTGGGTGGTCATGGAGATGAACATCCAGATGTGGATCAACCAGAAGTCGCGCTTGTCACCCACAGTGTACAAAAGTGTGCAGAGTTTTGTAGACTTTAAGGCTGATATGCACAACATATTTATCAAGGCATGCAAGGA
This sequence comes from Pinus taeda, assembly GCA_000404065.3. Classification (NCBI taxonomy): domain Eukaryota; kingdom Viridiplantae; phylum Streptophyta; class Pinopsida; order Pinales; family Pinaceae; genus Pinus; species Pinus taeda. The sequence continues at coordinate 38,131 of APFE031183117.1, forward strand.
TTCAACGAAGCAGTGGACAAAGATACCTTTCGTAGCCACTGACGACACCATTTTCACTGTCTTGGAGGCATGGCCCCCAGAATAGCGCGCCCCAGATCTTGCAAAACTGGAGAGGGTGGCAGCAAAGAAGAAGAAGGACAATGCCAAGCTATGTGTCACACAATTGGCGAAGAAAAGATGGAAGGAAACAACCACAATTAAAGAATGGGCAGCGTGGGAAGTGGCACAAAAAGTCGTTGAGCATAAAAAGGCCGTAGAAGCAGCAGCAACATAGGAGGTAGAGGAATCAACTAAGAAGGAAGATGAGGGCCAAGAAACACCCTTGGGCAGTAGTCAGAGGAAGTAGAAACAACCGAAGGGAATAGGGACCCAGGGACTGTGCCGACACAGTTGAAGCGCCCACACACAGCAGAATGAGCAGGGTCAAGGAAGAAGGTCAAGGCCTCGAAATTTATCATTGACCCAATCACCCTAACCAAAGGTCAACTACATGACATCAATGAAACAGTGTGCGATGTCACAAATGAGGCCCTTCAAAATTTCATGTAGGAGTACCAAACTGTGTTGGGGGTCCTCAGGGCCCAGTTGTAGGAGTTACAGGTCTATGCCCCTCAAGTGGGTACCCTTTCAACCCACCTCGTAATAGGATCCTCGACAATAGAGCAGATAGTACAAAAATAGATGGAAAACATAATAGTGTTGCCAGAAGGGGCCCTAGCAGCAGCGAATGAGGCTGATAGATTTTTGGTTAGCATGATGAAAGGCCTTCAGCTTATACTAGCTGCCCTTCCACGTGAGACACTGTATCTGCTACAGGATGGGATAACGGTAGAGCTGTGCACTAGGGAGAGCCATGCGATAGACGTCCTCAATGAGAAAAAGATAAACATGGAACAACTCAGCTTGTAGGGCGATGAATTGGTGTTGCAAAATCAACAGTTGGTGCTGGTGGTAGATGACGCTTGCCAAAGCATCCCAGAGCTGGCCATTCCAGTAGATCTACTAGTGGAACTGTGGATCCATAGGTTAGCTACAGGATTCCACGAGGGCAGGGAAGAAACAACCAAGGTTTAGCTGGAGCTAAATATTTAGATCACCGAGCTGCAGTTAAAAGCTCAACCATCCATTCCCCCGGAAGTCAGAGAATAGCATACTAGCACTATTACAGCACGATTGGAGAAAATTGGAGAAGCACTTGTGGTTCTCACGACTCTGCAGGAGGACCCCAACATGCAGTGCTTAGTAACAGAAGCACGAGAACTCTAGCAACAATATGATATTGTCTAAGGAACTGCACAGACAGTAGTCCTCGCAGAGATGCTTATGAGGATGCAACAAGCTAAAGCACTGAAGGAATAGGTGGATGCAGCATGCCACAAGGAGGCAGTTCTCAAAGCGTGCGTCTAGCCATGGATCGACGAGGCTTTCACTATCAAGAAAAACATCGAAGGAAAGCTCGTGAACATACAAGGGATGCACACATTAATGTAGAGAAGCATCCTAGAATCAGAGGTGTCGGAGCAATGGATGTAGCAGATTCAGCAAGTAGCAGCTCAGTGCATTACTGACCTTAGCATGGTTTGAGAACAATTAGAGGGACTCCGCGCCAAGATCGCTGCACCAACAAAGTGACTCAAGGGTGAGTTGTGATGTTTCTATTGGGGGCCTGTTGGGCATGGAATCTCCCCCAAGGCATGTTTTGGGACTCAAAGCCCAAGTTTTGACCCAATATTGCTACAAAGGCTCCACGAATTGCAAGTGCTGAGCGTGAAATGTATGATAGAGTCACAATGTTGTCCACCCTAGTTTCATAATGTAATGTTGGCCTACCCATGGTCCACAAACCATGGGATTGTATAAATAGAGTGAGGCTCTAAGTATAAAAGAAAACTAATAGGAAGAAGGAAGCGAGAAGAGAAGATCGAGTCTAAGTGACTAAGTGTGTCTTGGGTCGGAGAGTAGGAGAAGGCCTTGTAGGTGAGTGTGCAGAGGCCTAGCAGTCTGCAGCTGAGTGCGTGGACCCCCGCAGCTAAGTGTGTAGGGTGGAGTCGAGTTTGTAACAGAGGAAGAGATTAATAAAGAAAATTTTTGTTACCAATTCATGTATCTCTTCTTGGATTAATGCATGTTTGATGTAAATCACAAATATACTGTCTATTTACTGTGCGCACCTATATGAATGGTTTTTGTTGATAAGTATAACTTAAATCATGCAAGTAGGCTAAAATGATCAACTAACATTGGAATACTAGTAAGGAATTGGGTAATAACAGTGTTTGACCCCCCGAGTAGGGTTATGCAAAGGAAACATCTCAGGCTACGAGGTAAGGGAAAGTGCGCGTAGCCACATGTGCGTAGCATCGAACCGCAGACCTCTTGAACTCATCAGACATCTCCAAGGTGTAGAAATCTAGTTCTAGCACCCTCCCATACTACTTCAGGTGAGACCTCAGTCCGCGCTCTGTGGACTGTTGCCAAAATGGCTAATAGTACCGAGATTTGTTTGGCCAAATCATCTCCAAACTTGGGTTAGGCCCTAATAAGCCAATAAATGGTTCCATTGTTGGGACCAAGATCTGCATAAGAGATGTCCGATGTCATGTCACTGGAATCCAACAAAAAAAGAAATTGAAGGGTTGTTGGAAAGACAAGTATGAAGGATGGGATGACCCACGTATGCACCTCGCGAAATGGACCAAGGTCTACAGGAAAGAGCCACAACCTGAGTGGGTGCATCTTTTCTATCATACCCTCGATATCGTACCCATGAATTGGTATACTGAGATGGAGCTCCGCCATGGCATGAGAAAATGGGATATATTGCGTGAAGGATTCCTGTTAACCTTCACGTTTGAGGATCATTGGTGGGATACTGTTGATGATGCACTACAAGCAGTAAAAGCAGCTATCTTCAAAATACCCTAGGAGCCAATGGAAGTGCTTCAGCCAGAATGGGCGACCTAGCTAAGCTACATGGTGGAGTGTTACAATGTAAATATTGAGGAGGATGATGAGGATCCAAAGAAAATTAAAATTCCATAAATTGAAGGTTGTCGCGAGGTTCAAGGACCATTGGTCGAAGATCCTGACATCATCGCACCGCTAAAAACAAAACATGTAAACATTGGGATGGAGGTTGAACCAAAATATGCAACGCTCATGATTACTGGGATGATTCCATGGTGGATAAGTTCCTTGAGTTACTCCGCGAGTACCAAGACCTATTCCCAACCAAAATTATGGACTTAAAAGGGATCATTGGCAACTTAAGGATGATGAAGATCACCCTGGAACCCAACACGAACACATAAGCAGAGGCCTTACCGCTTGAATCCGAAGTATAAGGAAAAGGTCCGCATAGAACTAGACAAAATGCTCGCAGCCGGAATTATTGAGCTAGTGGAAGAATCTAACTGGGTGAGCGCTATGGTAGCACAGGAGAAAAAGCAGAAGGGTGAGATATGAATGTGCATGGACCTCAGGAAGTTGAGCGACACCTGTGTACACTACCCATTCCCAACACCGTTCAGAGATGAAGTATTTGAAAATGTTGGTGTTCAAGAAGCATACACTTTCACAGATGGGATCTCACAGTAATACTATGTTAGAAAATTACATATTACAGAGCAATGGAACACATAGAATATTGTAAAAATATAAACACAAAAAATGCATAAAACCAAAGAGACATAGATATACGTGGTTCACCCAGTTTGGGATACATCCACCCCGAAAAGCCAGTCCTTCCTTTCTATTATCCAGCGAAATGAAGAGACACAACCTACAACAGATCCACTGTAATATCCTCTGTTTTCTCTCACAGCCTCACCTCACTATTTCTTGCTCAAAGAATACACATCTATTACACAGCCTCAATACAATGCCCTCATACAAAGAGAGGGGTTTCCTTCTAGGGAAAAAAACCCTAAACTAAACATAAGTTCTACTGTCAGATCATCCGCCTAATGAATGGCCTAGATTGACTAGAAATTACTATACTTTTACAAGGCAATTTTACATCTATTTTTAGTGTGTCGGGGGACTGTTGGCCCCTGGACCCCCCAGCCGGGGGGGATTGCCCCCCCCCCAAATCCCTGTTGGGGGGACAAGTCCCCTCCGCACCCCCCCCGCGTGGAGGGGTGTACAAACTTCCTGGGGTATACATCAGGCTAAAACAAAGACCTCTAAATAATCATGCTCCACACCCAACAATCTCCCACTTGGAGAATGATGTAGCAACTCCACCACTGCTTCATTTGCTGGACAATGACTCCTCTTTGGACCTAGTTGTTTCTCATCTTCATCATCATCCTTGACGATCAATTGAAACTAAGCATGTTCTCAGTTTCTCCCTGGTTACAACTTTTGTTAGCATATCTACTGGATTTTGGCTAGTGTGTATCTTTTCTAGCTTCAACTCTCCATCTTCCAACACTGATTGTATGAAATGGTACTTGAGCTGTATGTGTTTAGTCCTGGAATGAAATTCTGAATTCTTTGCAAGATGAATGGCACTTTGGCTATCACTGTATAACATGCCCATATCATTCTTCTTACCCAGTTCACCCATAAACCTTTGTAACCAAATCATTTATTTACTAGCCTCTGTAGCAGCAACATACTCTGCTTCTATTCTTGAAAGTGCAACAACACTTTGGATTTTTGAAACCCAATTGACAGCTATTCCACCTACAGTAAATACATATCTTGTAGTGCTCCTCCTGTTATCTCTATCACCTGCCATATCTGCATCAACATATCCCTATAGAGAAGTGTTTGAACCGCCAAAACATAATGTCTGATTTGTGGTACCTTTCAAATATTTGAGAATCCATTTCATTGCCATCTAATGTTCCTTTCCTGGATTGTTCATGTACTTGCTTACAACTCCCATTGCATGTGCAATATCAGGCCTTGTGTAGACCATTGCATACATTAAGCTTCTAACTGTTGATGCATATGGAACTTTAGACATATAATCAATGTCTTCTTGGGTCTTTGGCCACATTTCCTTACTAAGTTTGAAATGGCCAGCAAAAGGTGTACTAACTGGTTTTGCATTGTGCATATTAAATCTTTTCAACACCTTTTGTATGTACTCATTCTCAAACAATGTTAATTTGCGATTTTTCCTATCTCTAGTTATTCTCATACCAAGGATTTGTTTTGAAGCTCCCAAATCCTTCATTGCAAATGAATTTTCCAATTTTACTTTGAGCACATTTATTTCTTGCATGTTAGACCCTGCAACAAGCATGTCATCTACATAAAATAACAATATAATATTGCTGCCATCATTTTGATTTTTCAGATAAACACAATGATCAGAGTGACATCTAGTATAACCTTCTTCAGACATAAACTTGTCATATTTTAGATACCACTGCCTTGGAGCCTGTTTTAAGCCATACAAGCTCTTCTTTAACCTGCACACTAGTTTCTCCTTCCCTTTTACCTCATATCCTTGTGGCTGCTGCATATATATCTCTTCCTCCAAATCCCCATGGAGAAAGGTTGTCTTTACATCTAACTGCTCAAGATGAAAATCTTCAACTGCCTCTAGACTCAAAATAGTTATGATTGAAGTCATTTTAACAACAGGAGAAAATATTTCATCAAAATCAATACCTTTCTTTTGTGCAAACCCCTTTACCACAAGTCAAGCTTTGTACCTCTTTTTTCCTCCATCTTCTTCCTTCAGCCTGTGAACCCATTTATTTTGCAATGTATTTTTACCTGTAGGCAACCTGACTAAGTCCCAAGTCTAGTTATGCATTAAGGAGTCCATCTCTTCTTCCATGGCTAACTCCCACTTCTTCCTGCTTTCAACCTGCATTGCTTCTTCATAACATTTGGGTTCACGAGAATCAGTCAATAATAAATAATATAATGAAGGAGAGTATCATTCAGGGGGTATACTTATCCTGGTAGATCTTCTAACACAACTTTCAGGTGTTTGGGGTGCCTGTTGCTGTTGTGGTGGTTGTTGTTGTTATGGTTGTTGATTATTATTATTTTCAAGCACCTTTACTTTTCAGTGATCTCATCAAGAACTATATATTCCTTGTTTTCTTTTTCTTGTTTCTTTTCCTGCAACTGATTCTTATACAAGACCTTTTCATTGAATATTACATCTTTGCTCCTAATGATTTTGTGATTTTCGTAATCATATAAGCGATAACCAAAATCATTAACACCATATCCAATAAAGGTACATTTCTTTGACTTTGCTTCAAGCTTTGTTCTATTTTCTTTATCAATATGGACAAAGGCCTCACAACAAAAAGGCTTTAAAATAGAGTAGTTTACCTTTTTACCTGTCCATGCTTCCTCTGGAACACCACCATCCAAGGAACTTGAAGGCCCTCTGTTTATTAGATAAATAGCAATATCTACAGCATCTGCCCAAAACTGTAAAGGCAATCCTGCATGCAATCTCATGCACCTTGCACGCTCCATGAT
>APFE031183117.1:44612-134866 GCA_000404065.3 Pinus taeda
AATTCCTTGAGTGAATAATATTCATCCCCTTTTCCCTCATGTGTCCGAGCCTATGATGCCATAATGCTGCATCTACTCCTTTGGAAGTTAAAGCGTTAACAGAGTTAGAAATACCATTGCATAAATACAATGTATCGACCTTTTCACCTTTTTCTATTACGAGGGCTCCTTTGGTGACCTTCCAAGCTTTATCTATGAAAGTTGTCACAGAACCTTCACCACCTAACTGCCCTGTTGAAATCAAATTTTTCTTCAGATCTGGAACATGCCTTACCTCCTTTAGGAGCCATTGGTTTCCATTCTTCTATTTTATAAGAACCTTACCCATTCCAACAATTTTACAGGGTTTATCATCACCTAAACGGACTTGTCCAAAATCTCCTTGGACATAGTCATGAAAATATTTCTTATCAGGTGTGGCATGGAATGAGGCCCCTGAATCTACCACCCAGGAATCATTAATATTTTCGGAAGAAAGAATCAAAGCATCTTGTAACACCTCACCTGTCACATTTGCTTCATGATTGTTTTCTTGTTGTGCATCTCCTTCTTTTCTCTTCTGAGATCTACAATCTTTCTTTAGGTGTCCTTTCTTTCCACATTTCCAGTAGACTATCCCCGATCTGGACTTGGATCTACCTTTCCTTGGTTTACTGCGATATCCTGAGCTCTTTCCTCTTTCCATTTTTCTTCCCCTAGACTCTGCACTTAAAGCATTACCTGATGTCTCATCGGAGCTTTTCCATCACATTTCCTCGCTAAGGATAGCACCGAAAACATCATCAAACTTTAAAGTACTAGATCCAGAAACAGAGTTACTAATGGCCATTACTAAACCATTCCAACTTTTTGGCAATGAGCACAAGAATAACAGAGCTCTAAATTCATCATCAAAGTTTACCCATACAGAACTTAACTGACTTGTAACAGTATTAAAATCATTTAAATGGTCTGCAACAGATCCACCTTCTGACATCTTCATATTAAATAATTGTTTCATAAGAAATACCTTTTTTGAGGTTGAGGGTTTTTCATATAGTTTCACCAACGCCTTAATCAAACCCTCTATCATTATTTCCTTCGAAATGTTGAAGGCAACTAACGCTGCGAGGCACAACCATACTGTTTCGAGTGCCTTTCTATCGAGAAGATTCCATTCTTCATCTATGATACCCATCGGCATATTTGATTTTCCACCCAATGGTAGGTACATATCTTTCTCATACAGATAATCTTCCATCTACATCTTCCACAGTGAGAAGTTTTGGCCATTAAATTTCTAGACCCTAAACTTACCATCTTCTGCCATTGCTCCCACTCGAACCAAGAACACTTCTTTCCCATGAGTTTATCAACTAAATAGACCTCAGGCTCTGATACCAGTTGTTAGAAAATTATATATTATAGAGTAATGGAACACACAAAATATTGCAAAAATATAAACACAGAAAACGCATAAAACCAGAGAGACACAAATATATGTGGTTCATCGAGTTTGGGCTACGTCCACCTCGAACAGCCAATCCTTCCTTTCTATTATCCCACAAAATGAAGAGACACAACTTACAACAGATCCGCTGTAATATCCTTTGTTTCCTCTAACAGTCTCACCTCACTATTTCTCGCTCAGAGAATACACATCTATTACACAGCCTCAATACAATGCCCTCATACAAAGAGAGGGGTTGCCTTCTAAGGAAAAAAAAAATAAACTAAGCATAAGTTCTACCATTAGATCATTCGCCTAATGAACGGCCCAGATTGACTAGAAATTACTATACTTTTATAAGGCAATTTTACATTATTTTTAGCTTCGGGGGTGCTGCCCCTGAAACCCCCGCCAGGGGACCACTGGCCCCAGGAGCCCCTAGCTGGGGGGGATCGCCCCCCCGGAACCCCTACAAGGGGGACAAGTCCCCCCCGCAGCCCCGCGCATGGAGGGGTGTACAAACTTCCTGGGGTATACATCCGGCTGAAACAAAGACCTCTAAATAATCATGCTTCACACCCAACACACTAGATCAAAATCACGCCGGAAGACAGGAGCAAGACGACCTTTGTGGCAGAATCATGATGCTTTCAATACACCATTATGACATTTGGCTTGAAGAATGCACCAACCATATTTTCACACATCGTTGTTGCTTCATTCAAAGAATACATCCACAAGTTCCTGGAGGTCTATCTGGATGATTGGACTATCTTTGGATTAGTTAAGCACCACATAACAAGCTTATGGTTGATGCTCGATACTTTTCGATGACACCAGATTATGTTGAGCCTTAAGAAGTGCACATTCCTCATTCCCTTTGGGAACCTGTTGGGACATGTGGTCTACAAACAGGGACTAATGGTGGACCCTATGAAGATTGGAGTGATTCTAAATTTAAGCACCGCGAAGTGTTAAACAACGACATGCTACCTTGGGACACATAGGGTACTACAGGAAGTTCATCAAAAGCTATGCTCAAATCACCCATAGATGGAGAAATTCTTGAAAAAGGATGTCACATTTTGCTAGAATGATGATTACATGAAGAGCTTGGATGTCCTAAAGGGGAAACTGGCCTCCACTCCAATCCTGGTCTTCCCAAAATGGGATGTGGAGTTTCATGTCCATGTTGATGTGTTGTGTATCGCGCTTGGGGGAGTGCTCACACAAGAAGGAGGAGAAGGTTTGGATCAACCTATCATGTTTGTAAGTCATAGATTGTCCAAATCCAAGAAGAACTATTCCATAACCGAGCGCGAGGGGTTGGCGATGGTGTACGTGCTCCAAAAATACCGGCACTACTTGCTAGGAGGACATTTCAAAATGTATACAGACCTTTTTGCACTAAATTACTCGGTCAATAAACCTATGTTGGGGGGGAACATATGTAGTTGGCTCTTATTGCTCCAAGAATATTACTTTGAGGTTGTGGTAAAACATGGACACCTGAACGCAGGACCAGATCACTTATCACCTATTGAGATAGGTAAGGAACCTACTAGTTTGGGGGAAGGATTACCTGACGCACAACAATTTGCTATACGCATCACTGATGGGCACTTCGAAGATATAATCCACTTTCTGACAACATGGACCACGCCGAAGGAATACTCCATCCAATAGAAGAAGGAATTGGTGATGCATGCAACGGAATTTTCGTTCATCACAGGGCATCTATATAAAATGGGAAATGATGAGATATTGCGAAGGTACATACTTGAATTTGAATGAAGTAAGATCCTCATGGAATCACATGGGGGCACTGCAGGAGGACACTATGTAGGACAAGCGACCGCACAAAAGATTCTTCGCGTAGGGTTGTAGTGGCCAACCCTTCACCAAGATTCGAAAGCACACTGTAAGGCCTATGAGATATGTCAAAGGACTGGAAAACCATCGCAGAGGGATGAGATGCCATTGAATCCACAAATGACACTGCAGCCATTCGAGAAATGGGAAATTGACTTTGTGGGACCTATCAAACCTCAGGGAAAAATGGGCATGTGCTACATCATCACTGTGACAGAGTACCTGACACGATGGGTGGAAGCATATCCGGTCAAAGACTGCATTATCGCTACGACTGCAAAGTTTTTGTTTGAACATGTGTTGACCCAATTTGGATGTCCGAAGATATTAAGGAGTGATCACGATACACATTTCATAAATGAAACCATTAGTTTGCTCACAGAAGAGTTCCATATGTATCATCATAAAAGCACACTGTATCACCCACAAGCCAATGGGACAGTAGAAGCGCCCAACAAAATACTAGAGATTGCGCTAACCAAAGTGTACAATGCGCAGTGAAACGATTAGGACCTATGCATACCTGTAGTACTATGGCTTATAAGACAACATGCAAGAAATTGATGGGACAAACACCCTTTCAATTCGTTTATGGCGTGGAAGCTATAATGCCGATGGAATATATCGTACCTAGTCTACGCATAGTAGCACTCACAGGAATGAAAAACCTCAAAGCTCTCAAGGAATGGCTCGCGCAATTGGAAGAACTAGAGGATGAACAGTTCTTGGCTAGTTTTCATCAGTAGGTACAAAATTAGCGTGAAAAGGTCTGGCACGATCGCCATATTAAGTTGTCCACATTCAAGGTAAATGACTTAGTGTTGATGTATCATAGTAAATTTGAAAAATTTCTAGGAAAATTTAGAATGCATTGGTTGGGAACATATGTGGTTAAGGAGGTCACAGATGGACACATGGTCCAGTTAGTCAAACTAAATGGAGAACCCTTCCCAGGCAAAGTGAATCGCATCCACTTGAAGCCTTACATGAGTGGGCCGGCTATCTGACTAGCCGGCAGAAGCGCAATCTTCGCACTTCAAGGATTTGGACAAAGGCGTGGGACTATAAACATATATCGGTACATATGTATGGAAACATTTCAAAATTAGAGTTCTCGGAATAGTGGATGCAGCAGATTCAACAAGCAATAGCTCAGTGTGCTGCTGACCTTAGCACAGTTCGAGAATAGTTGGAGGGACTCCACACCAAGATCATCACGCTGACGGAGTGACTCGAGGGCAAGTCATGATGTTTGTGTTGGGGGCCTATTGGGCATGGAATCCACCCAAGCCATGTTTTGAGGCTCAAAGCCCAAGTTTTGACCCAATATTGTTGTAAAGACCCCTCAAAGTGTGGGCGCAGAGCGCGAAATGTATGATAGAGTCACAGGGTTGTCCGCCCTAGTTTTGTAATTTAATGTCGGCCTACCCATGGTCCACGGACCATGGGATTGTATAAATAGAACGGGGCTCTAAGTATAAAAGAAAATGAATAGAAAGAAGGAAACGAGGAGAGACTAAGTCTGCCTTGGGTCGTAGAGTAGGAGAACGCTCTACAACTGAGTATGCAGAGGCCTAGTAGTCCACAACTGAGTGCGCGGAACCCTACAGCTGAGTGCGTAGGGCAGAGTTGAGTTTTTAATCGAAGAAGATATTAATAAAGAAAAGTTTTTCTACCAATTCATGTATCTATTCTTAGATTAATGCACGTTTGATGTAAATCGCAAATATACTGTCTATTTACTATGTGCACCTATATGAATGGTTTTTGTTGATAAGTATAGCTTAAAGCAAGTAAGTAGGCTAAAATAATCAACTTAAATTGGAATACTTGTAAGGAATTGGGTAATAACCACGTTCGGCCCTCAAGTAGGACTGTGTGAAGGCAACATCTCAGGCTGCGAGGTAAGGGAAAGTGCGCGTAGCAACGTGCGCGCAGGGTCAATCCATGGACCTCTTGAACTCATCAAACATCTCCAGGGTGCAAAAACCTAGTTCTAGCACCCTCCCATACTACTTTAGGTAAGACCTCATTCCATGCTCCGTAGATTGTCGCCAAAAGGGCTAGTAGTACTAGGATTTGTTTGGCTAAATCACCTCCGAACCTGGGTTAGGCCCCAATAAGCCAACATGCACCTCCCCATAAACAAATGTTTGGAGAAAGGATTCACGAATATCAAGAAAAAACAAAAATGGCTGAATTTGATGGAGGTCCATTTATTGGAAACTATGCACTAGAATTTACTGAAATTTCTTGGTCATGTTACCATCATCGATATGCATCTCCCCATGAAACAACAATTTAAATGAATGAACGAATATCGAGAAAATTGAAAATTGTTGTAGGTGATAGAGTCTGTTTCTCTAAAAATGTGCAATGGAATTTTCTCAAATCACTTGAGCATGTTACCATAATCCATATGCATGTCCCCCTGAAAGGACTTGGCAAATGGATGCATGGTTTTCAAGATATGACAAAAATAGTTTTCTACTACATGTATTGATGTTTCCTGTAGTAAAATAAAGCATTCTTATAGTATTTTAGGATAGGAAGGAAAATGATTGGTAAAATCTTGAGAATGATGATTTGATGGTTGAAATAGATGAGGGTGATGGATTTGCATGGCCTTGGTCCTTTTGGAGCATTTGAGAAAAGGAGGAGAAAGGCCAAGTTTGACTTCCTTTGACTAGAATTTTGACCAATTTTTTATTTTCTTTGGTGCCAACTTGTTTTTGTTGCTTATACATGTTGGAGAGAACCTACATTCATCAGAGAGATAAATGGAGTGAAGATTTTTTATTTCTTCCTTTTTTTTTATTCTAGGCCTACTAGTTGCCTCAATGAGGTTTTCAACTTGTAGGTCTGCCTATGCACCTCAAAGGAAGTTTTCACCTACGATATTTTATTTTTCTCTTTTTTTTTTCTTTTTTCCCCCACCCATTGACCACCTCATGGAGGTTTTCAATCAATGAGCCAATCTCAGGCACCTCAAAGGAGGTTTTCACTTGAGATTTTTATTTTTTTCTCTTATTTTTCATTTTTTATTTCTTTTCGTATCCAACTCTACTTGAAAAAGAAAAATCATTTTCAAGTGTAGGAATACTTCCAATGAAGCCAAGTGCACATCAAGATGATAGATAAATTGATGTGTATGCTTGAAATGTATTCTTTCACATATACCTGGATATAAGAGGCCGAATGCTTTGAATTTGATGATATCAAGCACAGTTGAAGAAGAGAGTATTGTTTCAACTTAGTGACTGTCTGGAACCATATTTCAATATAGTTGTGATGCCTCTGGTCCACTTTCTAATTTGGATAACCTTGGACGTCTTCTTCTTCCATGAAATTCAAATCTTCCTCTTTTTGCTGATTTTTTTCTTGAACACATGGAGGATTTGATGGTAACCATGAGGGAGCTTTCTCAATCTTTGATTTTGATGTCTGATATTCATCAAATGAAACCCATGATCCTTTATTATTATCATTTGAATCTTCTTCTTCTAGATGCGGCCCTTCAATGATATCAAGAAAATATTTTTTTTGCAATACTCTTCCTGAGCTAAGATGAATACCATTTAGATCAAGAAGAGATGTTTGGAAGTGTTGTACCTTAGCATTGTAAGTGGGGTGAGCTAGCTCATTGTGTGGGTTTCGAAATGGTGGTATAGGTAGTTGACTAGTAGTGGATATTTGAGATGGATGTGGTTGGGGTTGTGGTTGTGGTGGAGGTGGATGGTAGGGATAACATGTTGTTGCGTATGGAGAATATTGAAGAAAATATTGAGGATAGTGTGGATGGCTCCCATAAATTCCTTGCCAACCTTGTTGCCAAGATTCGTTTTGGGTTGACATGGCTAATGATGCCAAGGAAAGGGTGTGTTCCAATTACTTTGGAGTGGATTTGCATAACCTTGAAATTGTGAATTAGGCTCTTACATCATACTAGGTTGACTAGGCTTCCATGGTCCTCTTGGAGCTACATAACATAACTTCTTTGGTGATTGACTTGCTCCATTATCCTCTTGGTAAACTTCCTTCAACCTTGGTAATGATGGAAAATATTTATCATCTTGTGATTCTGCATGGACAACACAAATATGAGCATCTTCTTTTTGCTCATTCTATATTCTTAACATTTCTACTTGTTCACTTAGATTGCTAAGATTTTTTTTTTTAAGTTATGAAGCAAATTTCCAAGTTTAGCTTGACTTACTGATATTGATTTTGATTGACTTACTCTTACTCTTCCTCTTGATATTTTTTTGCATGTTTCAAAAATTTCTTCAAATGATAATTGGTATACATCACCTCTACTCATGAGATCAAGAATAACAATCCACTCATCCCTAATTGTTCTAAGTTAGAGGATTTTTAATGTGTCAGATCCTAAATGATGTAATTTTCCTCTCTTAAAATTGTACATGAACCTCTCTATTAAATCTTCAAGGCTCTCATATTATTTTTTATTCATTCTAAATATTTGTTATTTAAGATCGTGATCTTTATATTTTTCTATAAATATCTTTTACATCTCACTCCATGATCTTATTGAATTAGTCCCTAGACTCATGAACCATTTAACAGCTCTATCCTTCAATGTTGCCGGAAACAATCTCAATTTTTGAGTGTTTAATAAATAACCATAAGATCTACAAAAAATTTCAAATTCGAAGAGAAAGGTTTTTGAATCCTCTGACCTTAGGCCATGAATGTTTGGAAGACAAGATAGAGGGATGTTCTTCATATGCACATTGATATCAATATCTTGAATGGGAAATCCGAGAGGATCTTCCTCCTTGTCATCATCTCCATAATTTCTTCTTCATTATTTGTCTTCTCTTCTTCTACCTGCAAAAGTGGATGGTGATGTGGCTCTTACTATAGCACGCGATCAAATGGGGTGGTTGGGTTGGCGTTGGAGAATTTTTTTTGTTTTTGTGATTGAATGAAAACACTAATGTAATGCACTTTTCTATTATTAAAATGAAATATTCCTAATGAAAATATTTTTTGTTTCTTCAAAAAGTAAAAATAAATGAATCAATGAGGGAAGAAAACAATGCATACTTTGACAATTCTCAGACAATGGCGCCAAAAAGTGATGAGCCTCAGCATTGCAACAAAAATGTTGCAACTCCCAAAGCTACCAACTTTAATTATCAACCTAGGGTTCGTACAAAATTAAGAGGTATCAACACTATATGTGAAGCATACAATGCACCATTCCTTTGTTGTCATGATTTAATTGAGTACATGTACTGAAATCAAATCCTAAACTAATTACAGAAAATGAAATGCTTGAAATGGAAACCTTAACCTATTGCAAGAAAGAAAGTACAAAGAAAGAAACCTATTCTAATTGCGTGAAGTAAATATCATGAAATAAATGTCAACCATTACATTTCAAAGAGTTTATATCCATTATCAGATTTCATCAGATGTGGCAATCAAGAAAATCATCATTGTATTATCCAATTGATAATTTTGTCCATTACCCCAAATCGTTGAAATGTTTTGCATGGGTAAAGAGGGAAGTCCTAAGGGACAATAAATAAGCTTCTTGAGTAAATATGGGCAAGTATATGCATGTTGGAAGTATACTACAAGGTTTCACATAGTGCTACTATAGGAAACAACATATTTGTTATAAGGAGTTATAATTCACCGAGTGACAAACCAAATCAAATTAAAATTGGATGGGAATTTTTTTTTATTGACTAGGATGTCTTCAGTATCCATTCCAAGTGGAATTACCCAAAAAGGCCTCTGTTAACCCATGCTAAAAAAATGGCAGAAAATCACTAGACTAAAATCTATAAATTCGAGAACTAGTGAGCTAGTAAATCTATCAAATTCCTAACCTAATCAAGTGAAAATGCACTGGGGTAATTTTTTTATTAACTAGAGTTTTTTTTGTGATCTAACACAAGTGTAATCAACTCGATTGAAGCTTGTTAGCATGCTCTAAAAAATAGCTGAAATTTACTGTTATTTTCCACAAGGGACTTCCAAAAATATCGATTTGGGAATAAGCAAACTAATCCAAGTAGCTCAATGATTACTATGACCTTCAATATTTTAACAATTTAACCCAATCCTACAACAAGAAATCATTAACACTAAATTCATAAATAGAAAAACAACAAGAACAAGAGATGCATATGAATAACAAGTGACAGGAAGAAAAGTAAATGATACAAAAGGGCTATGAGGCTCCTGGGATGGCCAATCCCAAGGAAACTAAGATTCCTATGAAGGAGAACAAGATTTAGAAGTTCAAAATGTCACCAATCTTCATTATTTCCATCAATACAATTACATCTCTGCAAGAAATGATAGTGGAGATGCAAAAATACAAGTTCTCTCCACAAGAAGGCTAATAAAAATCAATCCCTAGAGGAAAATTCAACTTGTTACTTATATAAAATGATTAGGAATCATTCCCCATGAAATGAGGAATATTTTCCCACCAAATCCCTTGATTAGTGGATTTGGTTCCCAATACTAGGAATCTGCATTAAATGGCAAGGAACACATTCCTAGATTTTCTCAATCATTAGAGCTCCACAAGATGTGTCATAATTCCAGAATATATTGTTGATTTATTATTTAATACTGATACTCATGTATTAGGGATCAAGTCCCTAAATTATCTCCTCCTTCAAATCTTCATAATTTTCCTAAAAATAAATAATATTAGGCACAATATGGAATTATCCATAAACCTTCATAATGAACATATTAAAGTTAAAAATACATTATTTAATGCAGAAAGAGAGGTTTAATGTGCTGAAGGATGGTCAGATGGGCCTTGATTTATGTTTAATAAAGAGGCATAGGCCTTAATCTATGTCTAATTTAGAGGTCCATCAGAGACCTTTGGAGTTTTCTTTTTGCCTCTTTTTCAAACTCTCTAAACAGGAAAATGATGTTGAGTTACCCCTTCGTCAAAGTCATAAAATTTAAATTATGTAAGAATTGTCACCATGATGAGACCGAGTTACTCCTTCCTAGGGCTTGTTAAAATTACTAGGATGGATTCATCCGAAGGATGACCTTACACGACAAGCATATGTTATCCTCTTCAAGATTGCAATAAAAAATAATGAGGTACTCACTATAAATAGTCGGGAAAATGGAAGTAAAAATGCACCGTATTTTTTATAATGATAACATGCTTCTCTTGAACATAACACTTATTTCTCACTCGTGTCAAGTTTGGGTTATCCTGACTTCATCACTTGCCTTCATAGATTTTTGGAACCCATATGCCTTTCATCTGATTATACCCTATTGTCATCATGACCTCTAATCCTATGATTGAGTAAAATGTTACCAAACTCCAGAGTCATGTTGTTGATATGTTCAAGAGAAGTCCCATCTGCAATTCGAACCACTTGTACCTTGTTTTACCTTTATGTGACAATATTGAATCACTCTTACCTACTTTGCTACATCCTATGTTTCATGTCGATGATGTGGGAAACATTATGGCCCTCCTTCGACGAATCACTTCTTGTCGACTTCAACTCATTATCCAGGAAGATGATCTAGAAACTCGGTTTCAGTACCTTGGAGCTTGCATGCCTCAATTGCAGGTTCTCCACATTCGATGATAGGTTCACATCATTGGCCTTCAATCAGATGATTCTACGAGTGTTCCACTTCGGCTTCCTTGTTCCCACTCATGCACTGTGTTGTTGTACCTTAAGATCCATTATCACTATCGGTTGTTTCTCTCGATCCTGTCAATGGTTCACATCATTTACTGGTACTCAGGTAGTTTTCTACCATGTTCGACTCTAAGATGTCTATTCACATTGTAGGATTCATACTTTGGTTGGGTTGAGACAGAGATGAAGACCCTGGGTTTCGTCTGATAAATCCAGGCTGCATGGTGTTCTTAACTATTCATGATTGTACACATGATTCCTTCTATATGGATGGTTGCATCCATATTGTGGTTCCATACATATGATCTCTTCTATTCGGATGGCTACGTCAATGCCATGGATCCACACACATGATTCCTTCTATTTGAATGGTTGTGTTAATGACATGGATTCATGTAGTATTAGATGCCTGTTCAAAGATGTTTTATTAGGCATATTTACACAAGAGATGTTAGATATATATTGCTTCATGCTTGATTTTTAGGTCTCCTTACAGTGTTTCTCTAGGCCCTTGCCTTGACTTATAAAGCATTTCACCCATCACTCCCTATTTTTACTTCGTGTTTTAGGGGGCATTTGTTACACAATATTTTTTCACACTTCCCATCCTGTATCTTGAAGTGTAAAAACCATGAAATTTGTCATTGTATGCACCATGAAATATATATAGAAGCTTCCCTGAAGAATAAAAGAATAGATTCCCTGAAAGAGTTCATGAGAAAACTTGTCAAAAACCTACTTTTCAAGATCAACACATTTTGCACTACTGGTGACTCGTCCTGGTAACTTGTTGCACTCTTCTAACTTAGCACTACCAATGTGGATTTTTATAGGAAAACCTATGTTGAACCTCTTCAGGAAATTGTTTCTAAACTTGAGGAGAAGCTTCTCTTACTAGAGGCCTCAAGAACGAGGAGCTACTTACAGGTGAATAAGGATTAGAGTGAGATATCCCATTCTTGGTCCTTGATCCTACTCTCATGGATCTTCCCCTTGAGTTGAGGAACCTCTCCCTCCTTTTATGGATCCTTAACTACCTCTTCTTCCCTATAAATGAGATCCCTATTATCCACAACTGGTTGGTCATTTCTTGGTTCCATTGCTATGCTGAAACTATGCCTAAATGTTTCCCATTTTGCAAAGGACAAAGAGTGCTTGAAGGTATTGGCTAGGACTTGGAAACTCGTACAAAGGAAGCTTCCAACATCAAGGATTAAGTGGTTGTATGCTTCCCTCATTTACAATTAATAAATACATCATGTTTTGATTTGTCATATAGTTTATGTTAGAATGAATTATGCCATGTATAGCTTTGTCATTTGTGTTTGATCTTCCTTGTAGGTACCCATTCACAACAATGTAAAGATGATTGAACTTGGAAATGAGAAGATAGAGGAGGACATGAATGGGTGTTTAGTATCAGAATGAGGTAGGTCATCTATCTTATTTATATTTTTTGATACAAACTAGGAAAGTTTGCACATGTTTGTCTAGTTTGTTGCTAGATCCTCTTATAGGACTACATAGATCAGTTCTATCCACATAAGGGATTGCCTGTACAAAATAAATAAAATCCTTAAAACTATGCTTCAGTGGATGGTGAATAAACACAAGACCAATTTGCACCTTGTTAAACAGGAAAATGACCTCCTCATTAGCTCAAAGGAGAAGGGAAAGATGACTGAAAGACTGACCAAGTTCATAGGCCTATTTATCCAGCTAACTCTCTCCAGGAACTAGCAACCTACTTCATAAAGCTTCCAAGCCATCATCAGGTACATTAGTGCCTAGGGTAACTTTGTCTGTTGCCACAAGAAGAGTGTTAGTCAACTTTAGTGATTTTTTATGGGTCAAAGGAGCAAGTTTACCAAGAAATATCCCTATATTCACTCCTATGTCAGCTCATAAAAGCAGGGAAAATCTAGATTTGACCTATTTGGAGGAATTACTATTCCTAATGGAGTCTACAAACAGGGAAAGGGAACTAAAGAATGGAAACATCTCTAATTTTACCTAAAGGAACTCATGAAGGATTTGGCAAGGTTTATCCTCTCATGCTATATATTTAAGGCTAGGGCCATTCTGAAAGAGGTCAAAACTATTGAAAGGATTTCATATTGACTATTGAAGCTAGTATTAGAAATTGGCTCTTCAAGAAGATAAGAAGAGAGAGAGAGAGAGGAGTTCGAGGAGTAAGGGAAGGCTAATGCAACCGATGGTTGTAATCACTCTTTTCTATCATTATATTAGACCTGACATTTTGTTGTCCACTCCATGGAATTGGTATTGTGATTATTTACATGTTTATGTAACTTTAATGATTATGATTTGCTTAGATGTATGTAGTTAAATATCCCTATGTATTCTTGTATTGATTATTGAAGTCTATCCTTTGATATTATGCCTCGTCTTGTTTATGTGCAAGCATTGATATTGAAGCTAGCTGAGGGGTCTTCCACTCTGCTACTTTGTGTTCTCCAACAACACCACACAAAGACTTGAGGTAACAATCCTTCTTCCTACTTCGGTTCTCATTTCACTAATATGGATATATGCATGTATATTTGGGCCAGTTGCAGCTAATCTGATTGTCTGCGAAGGATCCCGGGAAGATCCTTGAGGGTATATCCACCACCAAACACTCGTGCATTAATCCCTATAGAAGAATTGGTGACTCCGCTAGGGACTGCACTTAGTTCCCAGTTTTCTCCCAGAAAGCTCCTAGATCTCTCTTTCTTCCAGGCCTTCCTGTACTTCTTGATCCCCTTTCTGACCACTCAGGACAATACAACACCCTTCTCTTAGTGCTCAACCTTAGATCTGATCCCCACAACATTATTTTTCAAGCTTATTCCTCACTAATGCACCCTTCGAGTGTAAACAATGCTTTATAAAACATTGTGGCCTTGCACACAAAGAATTAGTGCAGTCACTAACTCTCTGTACTATCTGTTACAATGCATTACCCAACCATTTCTTAATAAATAGACTATTCTGTGAGTTCATGAGCTACGAAATTTTCTCATAGACTGATCAGGGATCTGCAGCTATGCATGTTTTATTGATATCTATCTCCTGAACAATTTTTTATTTCAGGGAAATAGATTTACTACTTAAAGTTTTTCATATGAAAAAAATTACAAATTTTTTTATTGTTTTCTGCTTAGTTGGTTAGATCTGCATTTATTTGGTTTCAAAACATTGTTAGAGAGAATTGTATTTTTGTCAGTTGTACTTGTGTTTTACCGAACTGGATGCATGGTATATATATTAATGTATAAATGACTCCTCCCTTGTAGAAGAAACTTATTCATCCAAAGTGAAATTTAAAGCATTGGTTTTTCATGATTTGATTCAGAGTCCCACATAAATTCATATGTCAACACCTTGTTGGCTTATTGGGCCTTGACTCGAGTTAAGAGTTAAGTCTGCTAAAAAAATCCCTACACTACTAGTCCTTTCGGTATCAATCTGTGGAGCATTGATTGAAGTCTCACTTGAAGCAGTACGCGGGGATGCTGGAACCAAGTTTCTGCACCCAGAGATGATCGTGATGTCGTTTTATGCCCTAAACCTGCCTTTGCATAGATCGATAAGCCTTTAGGGCTTATCGATATAAATTCGTCTTACCAACCTCTAGACCTTTGTGAAGGTGTACAACTGTATTTTGCAGACCCTAAACAGGTAAATCAACTGCTTACGTGCCTTTGTGATTATTCCTAATTCTATTATTACTCATATTGGCTTAAGTGTCTGATAACTTTAACATGCATTAAGATATCCTTCGCATAATAGATATTATTACTTGCGTTCATATAACAACGTAAACCATGAAGAATATCACATTGATACAGTATCAAATCATAAACCGAATATTCATCATAACATAGTCGCATTCAGTCATAACAGAAGTAAATAGAAAAACATAGATATTTCCAGAGTAATCTCTTTATTGATAGTATGGTTCCTTTTACAGACTCAAGACTTCCTTGTGCACTCAGCTATAAGGGTTTGCGCACTCAGCTACAGACTCTACTCTAGGCCTTTGTGCACACATCTGCACAACCTATCTTCTAATTTTCTCTTTCTTCTAATGATCCATTACATTTATCTTCATCAACATCATGAATTGAACTGCCTTGGACTCTCTAAGACTCTCGTTTTTATACAATCCCATGGTCTATAGATCATGGTTAGATCTGTTAAAGTCGGCACAACATACATCAAGGAAGAGTAAAACCCTTTATGAAATTTTACTATCTACGCATTTCACGACCACAACTCGTGGAGACTTTACACTTTACATTAAAAAATTTGGGCTTTCTGCCCCAAAACATGGGCTTTTGCCCAAAAATTGACCACAGGGGACCCTGTCCCAATAGGCCCTCAACACAAATATCGTGACTCACCCTTGGGTCACTCTACTAGTGCAAAGATATTACTGCATAGACCTCCTAGCTTGACTTGCACCACTGCTACGTTAGTCGCACTCTACATGGTTGTCTACTTGATCTGCTCCACCAGCTTCTCTATTACTAGTCCTGCACTGTCTTCCTTTATCTTTTGTTGTATCCTTTGTAGGCCCCCTAGCTTCTCTTCAATGGTGGCAGAGATAACATAGGCCTCGTCCAGATAAGGCCCCAATTTGGCCTTGACAATTGCCTCTTTCCTTTGCGCTGCCTCCACCTGTTTGAGAAACTACTTTGCCTCATGTAGCTTGGCCAATCGTTGTGAGATAACGATGGTGTGTGCTGTCGCTCTTGCTTCAACGTACTATTGTTGAAATTCACGAGCTTCTGTGTTCAACCTCTGTAGGTTAGGATCTTCCTGCAGAGTCGTAACTACCTCCATAGATTGCTCAAAGAGCATGGTGCAATCCACCACTGTGACATCTACTCCTGCAACTGAATCCTTCACAGTGGCTTCACACTATTCTCTGACCTCTGGTGGAGTTGAAGGCTAGGACTTCAACTCGAGCTTTGTTATCTGCAGTCTCAGTTCAAACTGAACCTTGGCAGCTTCTGTTCTTACATCGTGCACACATGTAGCCAACCTTCTAATCTTAGCCTCCAATGATGCCTCTTCTAGTATATGCAACTTAGGGACTGTTCTGCATGGATCGGCCACCATGACTGCTATTTTCTCATTCTACTCCTGAACCTTCTTCCATGCTTCTAGCGATGATGTCTTTTCAACGAACATTTGTTCATTGTTCACCTTATATTTGTTGATCATGCTCAGCGCACGTTGCTCTCAGGCCTAAATCTCTGCAGTCACACATGCTTTTAGCATGTGAAGGAATTCATCGGGGAGTGCAGTAAAGTTCAGACCAATATTCTCGAAAGTGTTGATAGTAGCCTTATTAGCATCCACCTCCACGCTCAGAGCTCCATCAGGTAGCTCGATTGCCAGGATATCCAACGATCGAACGAACTATGCTACTTGAGTGGTCCTTGATTCCAAACTAGTTGATGTCACATTGCACTACCCAATACCTACTTGGAGTCTAGTTGTTTGGATCTGGAGCTTGCGCAGACCCGTCTGTATAGCAGCCAGTACTTACTTTTGCTTCTGCTCAAACTTTTGCAACATTTCTACTTTTGTGTCCCTTACCTTGTCACCAATATCATCTAAGTCGCCATCTATCAAGGTAATTGGATTGAGCGATGACTTAGAGGCTTTGGTCTTCTTTCACTATCCCTCCTTTTCATGTTCCCTATTTTTCTTTACGCGTAAGCGAGTGGTCTCCTGATTACCGCCGCCCTGTTCTGATCGCTCTTCTTCTTCTGTTTGGGGCGAAGGATATTTCTAACTTCCATCAGAACTGTGATCTTCCTGATCTACTTGTTCCTTTGTGACTTACTTTTCTTTTGCTTAGGCCTTCTCCTCAGTCTCCTTCTTCCTCCTTTTAGCCAACTACTGAACCTTTAGACGACCACTTCCTTTTTCTGCTTCTTCGTGGATTTACTAGCCTCAACGGCCAAATCCGATCATGTATGCCAATATGCTGGCCAACATTTGAGGACTTCTGCAATGGCATCATTCATAGCCAAGTAGGGGATATCATACCACTTATGATCTAGATCCTTTGTGCCTGGATGTAAACACGGTGGAAGTCTACTTTGAACTCTACATACCTAGATAGCAGCTCAAGGATATTTCGTGACAACCACAACTTTCATTTGATGGTTGCATGCATGCTTTCCTCCACTAGCACCCAAAACACTTTGCTTTTCCTGACTCGGTCAATGTCCTTGGTGCCCCATAAAGATGAAAACTTTGCAGCTTCGGGAAAATCTGTCTCGATCAGAGGAAATTGGCTATCCTCTGGTAACTCCCACATGACCAACACAATTGATAGTAATAACCATGAGTAATGGAAGGTTTTATTGTGGTCCCGTGCCTCTATACAGTTTACAAGGAACTTGTTGCACAGGTAGCGTGCCCAGTTTAACTATATGCCCTCTGCGCATTAAGCCGCTTATGAAAACACTGGTGTCGGCACATTGTTCGTGTGGCACTTTCTCTTCAATTTTCCAGCCAAAATTTGGGTGGCCACTTTCACCACAGGGTTAGTAATACTAGAAATGGAATACCCATGCAGTTTCTTGACAAGTTTGAACTTGTTCTTTAGCTTCTCGGCAAAGTCACGCTCGCCCGTCTTTCCGCCAAATGTCTTTGATGGATTCAGTCTAGAATGAGGTAACAATGTGATCTGATGGATTAGCATATCAGTGATTAGTATCAGCTCAATCAACCACAAGCACCTCCCATGCACAATGCACACAACTCCCTAATGATTGTCAAATTTATGGGGGCAAGGTAGTAGTGAGGCACCCATAGTAGGTTCAACAACCCTACCTTTTTTACCGCATGAATCCATTCTACCTGCTCTAGCATGGTGACACCAGACTCCTTGTAGAAAACTCACATCATGAAGGTATCGCTAGCCAGGTGGGGGAACTACTTGATGTCCCACAAATCCCAATATTCAAGCTTTAGATGTGGGATGCATGCCGAGCACAGACCTTCAAAACTTATATTTTCTGGAAACAAGCGTGTGTTGAGGAGGAATTTTCCCACATCTAGGTCCTTTGGGACCTTCACCTTTCCCTGGCATGGAGGGATGTACTCCAGCATTTTTGAAATAGGGTATACCCCATCAATATTTATGCCTTTTGTGCCCTCCTCAACCTCCAGATCTACCACTTTTCCTTTTCCTATGCGGTTGGCTTTTCTTTTCTTTGAGCCTGTGTAGATGGATGTTTCCTTGGTGAGTCACGCACTAGCAACGTCTTCTTTTGTTTATCCTTCTTCGGCTTCAAAACCTCTCTCACCGACATAGGCTTCAGTGTAGGCCACCTCGGTGCCTTAGGCACGACTATAGGAACCTCTATACACATGACCTCAGGGGTAGATCCCTTATAGGCGACAATGCCCCCAGTACTACTGGTCTCAGCTGGTGCAGATATGAAGCTATTAATGGGATTCTAATTGGACTCAAGATATTGATCAGACATGGGGCTTGCAATAAAATTATCAAAGAGCTCATGCAACAGACAACACAACTTTGAAATTCTCAGAATGCAAAGTGTTTCTCGCTGGATGGCCACTTTCAATTTATAAGCAAATTCGAATTCTGATTTGATCATTCCCCCCAAAATTCGTTCATAAATGCAAAATTGGTGGCAAATTTCCAAATATTTCACACTTGATTTCAGCCTTAAATGCCTTAAATTCCAACTGTCGGCTCCTTGTAACCATCTTATGGAAGTCAAATCATGAACACATAGTAATGGTGACTTTCTAGCTGTGTTGCGCGGTCTCCACCCCTATAGCACAACTCCCTTCACGGTTATGTTGGTACTGTGGCATCCTCCTATTTCACACAGAGACCCTATCACACAAATCTACAACTCGGGTAGTGTATTTTATAGTCCCACACCTCCTTGTAGCTACCTGGAGTGATAATATTGTGCTACCATCATGTAGTCATCGGGTCAGATCCCCGGTGTGTGGCTTCAATCAACTGCCATTTACCTTTCCTGGAAATACATTTCCATTCAATTTGACAAGTCGAACTTCTCTGCCATTGGTAATCTCCTTGATAACATATGGCCCTAGCCAATACATCTGAAATTTTCCTGGAAACATATCAAACTTACTGTCATATAAAAAAACTAAATCATTTACCTTGAAGGTCTGCAGTTTGATGTGCCGATCATGCCATGCCTTTTTGCGCTCCTTCTGAATTTTTTGATTGAATCCAGCCAAGAATCTATCTTCCTCTAGCTCTGTCAACTATGCGAACCTCTCTTCTAAGGATTTGCAACCCGCCATTCCTGTGAACGCTGCTATGTGTAGACGAGGAACAATGTATTCCATCGACATCACAACTTCTGTGCCATAGACCAGCCTGAAAGGTGTCTATCCAATCAGCTTCTTACAAGTAGTTCTATAAGACCATATCACCATTGGTATGCACACGTTCCAATCATTCCTTTGCACATTACAAACCATTGTCAGTGCATTCTCCAATATCTTATTAAACACTTCCACCATACCATTGGCCTTAGGACGATATGGCGTGCTCCTTTGATGATAAACTTGGAACTCTTCCGTCAGTGCGTTGATCATTTCGTTGAGGAAGTGCATACCACGATCACCGATCAAAACCTTCGGGCAACCAAAATTCACCAACACATACTCAAATATAAAATTTTTTGTTATTGCCCTTGTATAGTCCTTTATAGGTTGTGCCTTCACCAATCTGGTCAAATACTCAGTCGCGGTGATGATGTACCATGCACCTGTCTTCTTTCTTGGAGGCTGAATCAGTCCTACAAAATCAATTTCCCATTTTTCAAATGGATGCAATTATACCTATGGATTCAAAGGTATTTCATCCCTCTGCGATGGCTTGCTGGTCCTTTGACATGCATCACATGCCCTACAATATGCTTTGGAATCCTTATGCAATGTTGGCCACCACCACCCAGTGCACAAAATCTTCTACGTTGTTGCTTTTCCGACATAATGGCCTCCTGGATCTCCTCCATGAGCTTCAGCTAGGATACTACTTCATTCACAATCAGGCACATAGTGTCGCAATATCTCATCTGATGCAATTTTATATAAGTGACCTGCAATAACAGAAAAATATGTCGTGCACACCAACAATTCCTTCTTCTGTTGACTCGTGTATTTGTTTGGAGTTGTTCCCATAGTTAGGAAGTGGATGATGTCTGCAAAATGATTGTCTGCTACATGCACTATAAAGAGCTTTTCATCAGGTAGTCCTTCCTCCAAATTAGTAGGCTCCTCTCCTGTTTTAATGTGAAACAGATGATCTGGTCCTGTATTCAATCTCCCTGGCTTCACAATTACCTTGAAATAATACTCCTAAAACGGTTGCAGCCATCTACATATTTTCCCTTCCAACATAGGCTTGTTGACTAAGTACTTTAATGTGGAATGGTCTGTATACATCTTAAAATGTTTTCCTAGCAACTAATGCTTGAACGTCTGGAGCACGTACACCATAGCCAACCCTTTGTACTCCATTGTCAAATAGTTATTTTCAGCCCTCGACAACTTCCTTCTTGCAAAGGCTATCGGGTGATCCAATTCTCCTTGACCAACCTGTGTCAATACTTCTCCTAGCGCAATACATGATGCATCCACATGCACATGAAATTCCTTCTTCCAATTCGCGAAGACTAGGATCGGTGCGGTGACCATCTTTTCCTTCAAGACATCCAGGCTTCACTCACGTTATTCACTCCAATAGAATGTAGCGTCTTTATTCAATAGATTTTCCATCAACGCAGTAATATGGGCATAGCTCTTGATGAACTTTCGATAGTATCCAGTATGATCCAGTGTTGCACACAGTTTTTTAACACTCCTTGGCACCTCCAAGTTAATTATGACCATGATCTTAGCAAGCTCCATCATTAATGTATGTCTACACATTATGTTATCGTTTTGTGATTTTGATGATTGGAAAGACAAAAGTCACAAAGGATACATCAAACCACTTATGAGTCTAGGACCTAACCTTCCTGGACTCAGAGAGGGCTCTCCCTATGTAATTATTATTTAACTTTGTTTTTAGTGCTATAATGTTTTAGGTTAGATATTAAGTATAAAATATTGTTTGTTTTTTTGTTCATTTGGTTGGAGAAAGATCATTTTTAAATATTTTCCATTGGGCTATGGAGTCACAGGTTGGGTGGTAGCATCAATCTTACAGAGTGTTTTCAGGGCAAGCTAGTTGTTCCTAATAAATCTTTAAATCAGAGTGATAAATGGAATGACATAAAAATGATATCAGTTAGGATTAAAAGGCATTCAAGTATTTTTTAATCATACTTCAGAGGCAAACATATAGATTGTAAACACATATAGTAGTAAGTTTCTCAAACATCATATCTTAAACTATAGTTTCTACTTCACAGTAAGAATGAAATATGCATGGATGGATAAACAAAAATACATTAAACATAGAAATAAAAACATTACCAAGTCAGAACAGATCAAGTATCCTATAAACTGTCCTTTTTATTGATGCTCCAGCTCAAAATTACAATTCTCCAAAGAGAAAAATTGTTCCAATGACTAGGGTCCAACCCCTAATACTCCTAATGCATGGAGTATTTAAACAAAAACTACAATGATTTTCCTTGTACACTTGGAAATATATTATTTATTACAATGAAGGAAAAATTAACTAATGTAGCTAGGGAGTGGCCACGCTGAGAAAACTGGGACATGTGTCCATCTCTTCTGGGATGTTGTTTCCTAAAGTATTTATTTGACTAGAGTGGTTCTGCTGACGTGGCTGGTGCTGACTCACGTCTGTATCATCACTCTAGTCATCCTTGTCTCGTTCTTCCTGGTAGTCACTAAGTCACTCCACACTTCCCCCTCTGTGATCTTGATCTTGGTTAATCTTTGATAAACCTCATCAGCATTAGTGTATTTGGAAAATGATGGCTTGACCAAAAACACATGCTTCAACTCATGTTCAATGTAAATTTGATTACTGATTACTTCTAGTAAAGCCTTTCCTGTTATGCTGCCTCTGATGTTGGATAGATTTGCAGCATCTATGGCTATGCCTTGTAATTTCTTGACATAAACCCCTCTATCCATGAGTTCTTCATTTATAAAAAATAGAGAGGGAAGGCCTTTTTTATGTAGAGGCTACATTCTATTGAAAAACATGTTGACTGTCAGCTCTAGAAGTTGGAATTTTTCTTGAAGTTGCACATTTAAACATTTCTTTGTCAGCACCTCTTTGACTTGTAGTATGGTCTCTATCCTATCTGCTACTCCTAATTCTTCCAGCTCATATATGTTTCTTACATTTAGAAACTTGATAATTTTGTTTGTTGTTGCTGGCATATCTCCCAATTTTGTCTTGGTGGCTGAAATGGCTTATTTTTCTTTCTCTACTAACTCTTTCTGCTAAAAAATAATTTGGATGCTAAGTCAAATTTCATTCATATGATCTATTATTTTGTGTGAAATGATCTCCTTAACCCTCCCTAGATTATTTCAAATTGAGGATTTTTTTTCTAACTTTTGAAGCATCTCTATCAATGCCTCTTCTCTCTGCGTCTCTACCAAGTGATCTTTTCATCTCTTTTAATCTGATCTTGTAGAACACTAACTTGGGATTCCAACCTTTTGATTTCTTCATTTTGCAGATTCATTCCTTCTATAGATCTTTCCAACTGTTCTGCACTGCTTCCTGCTCCTAGAGCTGCACCTGTTGGAGGAGTTATGGGTAGGGCTATTAGAGGAAGGCTTTCCACTACTGTGCTGGCCATCTGTGCTACTTTTTCTTTCCTTTGCACCATATTTTCCGTCTTTGTCTCCATCTGTTTGATTTGGACGGACTGCTCCAATATTAGTTTCATCATGTTAGCCTTTATTCTCTATGTTTCCTCTATTTCCTTGGTTAGTGGGTCATGTAGTAGGCAGCTTGAGCTGCTTCTTAAGAGCTGAAATGTCTAACTCTTTCTTCTTTATTACTTCTTCAGTTGCTTTTTTATCTGAGGGATCATATCTAATTTTTATTACTAAGTCTTCCAAAGACTTAATCATAGTGTCCTTTGACAATGATGAAATTCTCTCCATATTCTATTGAGATTGATCATTTGAGAGGGCCACCTACATTTTGAATAAATTCATGGAAGTGCTGGTTAAAGTAGATGAAATCATTTCCCTTGTTTTCTTGTGCATCTCCACCTGATCTATTGGATGGACATTCTTGACATCAAACTCAAAGGAAGTTTGCTCGTAGTCTGCTGGAGTTTTGGGCTCTGATGTTTGTGCCTCCAAAAATTCCATATGCATTTTTCCATTCTCTGAGTCAAAGGTAGAGAGAAGTCTTCCTTGTGCAGTTGCACTCTTCTTCCAAAACTGAGCATAGGTGCTCTTCTTTAGCATTTCATTTCTGATTTTGATTTCTCTAGAGGTATCAAAGATTGTGTCTTCTTTGTCTTCAGTCAACTTTGAAGATGAGGACACTTGAAGAGATTGTTGTCTTTCAAAAATTGAAATAGAAGGAAATGATTTTCCTCTAGTAGGGAAGGAATCTGGAATATCAATTATGTTGATCACCATTTGCTATGGCAACCCTTTATCTATGTCCATGTGTTTTCTAGCTTTCTTCCTGTACATCAACCTGAATTCTTTCATGGAAATATCAGTTCATGGTGACTGATCTTCTCTGGATCTCTTCCTTGTTATTCCTTGTTCTTGTTCTTTCCCCTTTTTAGACCTTTCTTCAGTAATTTGTTTCTCCTATTTCTATGGAGTTTGTGCACTGGAAGAGGAAATTACTTGCTCCTTAGTTTCCTATAATTTATCTAGCATGGAGTCTATTTTATTCATATATTTCTTGATTTCGGGCCTTTGAGTGTGGATGTAGGAAATGGACTTGTTTTCCACCCTCTTCTTACTAATAATGTGAAGCTATGGGTAAAATTCATCTCCCTTAATCTTTTGTCTGCCTCCTCTCATGCAACTCTGCTATTGCAAATGAAGGGACGAATTTGGGACTTGATCCTGAATTGGGATTTTGTCTTGGATGATACAAAATGCATCTCATTTGCACTAATCATCTGTCTAATGTACTCCAATGCAGAGATCCTCATGGGGAGGAACTTTGGCATCTTGTACGGTGATAACTCACAGCCATACACTCTTATTTCAGTGTAGTTTTGGTGGAGGTACCAATCACCAGTTCTAGATTGATCAGACAGTTGCATAATTGAATCTGTTTATATCTTCATTTATCCTTGGTTCTGCTATCCCACTGAGGAGGCTCATTGTTAGGTGGACAAACATTTCCACAAATGTCTTGTAGCTAAATTCCTTTTGATCTTTCATTACCAATGTTGTCCAAAATATTGCTGATTGAGGTTCACCTTCTTCATTCATTTTGGTTAACGAAAACTGGAACCTATCTTCTTGAAAATATAAAAACATGTAAACCAACACTAAGGAGTAATGAAAAACTTCATCTGTGAAGAAATTGACCAGTTTTTCATGGATTACATCTACTAGGAACTGGCTAAAGTTGAAAAGGATAGAAGGCTTGGATTCAGTTGAGAGGATAGATAGGAAAGCTATAATAGCTTCATCAATCCATTGGTCAGAATAATAGCCAACTAAATAGGAAATAACTATGGAAATATGTATGGTTTTGTTAGGGAAAATAGAAGAGGAATAAGGAGGTTTTTTGCTTGGCAGAGGTGTGTTCTCAGCCATGAAAAGTTCTAATGTCTTAGCTCTCTTGTAGAAACCAAGATTTTGGTACATTTCAATCAGAACTTCATGTGAAAAAGGAACAACTTCTTCAATAACCGGGCTTGCATCATCTACACGATGGATTGAGGATCAATTATGAATAAAATATGTCCTTATGGGTCCATCACTGCTCTTTGATGTGGATTGTAACATGAATGGCACTTCCTGATCAATTCTAGGAAACTATGTGTTTTAGGGAAGATATAGAATGGCAAGTTGGTGTCCCAAAGGCCTATGTCATCCATTTCCTCCATGAATTTGTCCTGCCACTAGCAATATATATTAAACAAATCAAATTCTGAGAGGGTTTCATGGATCTTGCAATCCCTGTCAGCCAGTGGCAAATGATCTAAATCTAGTGGTGGGTGCACCATTGGGTTGAATACTTCTTATTCTTTCTTCTTTGGTGGCATTGTTGTTCTATTTTCTCTACAGCTTTCCTCTGAAAATTGTCTTGTGCTAAGTCTATAATAGAAAGGGATAAAAGGAGGGGATTTTAGTGAGGGAGAAAGAAAAGGGATTTAAATAGAAATGGGATTCAAGAGTGGGGAATGATGATCGCTACAAGAAAATGAGTAGTCCTGTATTGTATTACTATGCTTTAGCTTCATTGTGCATTCTTGGTATGGCTGAATGGAGTGAAAAAATGCCTGCAAGTGCACAACAATAGTTAAAATTCAAAATTGGCATAAACTGGTGGTTTTATGTTTTGTAATCGTGTCATTGGATTGCCCTGATTTGGTGCGGGTCCATTGGCTAATGGACGAACCCATTTATTTCCCAATAGTGGGAATGGAAGTGATTGGGTGGATGGGACAGCTTAGTGCCATGAGGTGGCGGGTGTCCGAAGGTTGAATAGGTGAGTGGTTTGGCTGAGACCAAATACAACTTTTTGGGGGGCCTGGGTTGGGGTAGGTGGTATGACAGGACAAGGGGTGCGAAATCATGAGGGCATGACACGTATGGGGGCAGAAACCACTGACTACAGACCCCCCTCTGGATTAACTCTCGGAGGGTGAGGGGGGGGAGGAAAGGGACATGGGTCGTTAGATTGGGCGAAGTGATAGGAGATGGGGTGAAAGGTGGTAGGTCAATTAACGATGATGTGACAAGTGAGTACGGTAGTGGGGTCGGGGAATAAATGGGGCTGAACCATAGAGAAATAGGGATAACTGAATAATATTTTTAAGGGGGAATGATTACTAACATGATATAAGGCCCCTTTCCTTATAAATTTCCTTATTCCATAGCCTAGGATTTTCTATCTTTTTCTTCCATTTGCAGGGTGCACTTAGACTTGCAGACCTTTTCATCTCTTTTTTTTTTTACATCTCTTTTTCTTTAAAAATCTAACCTACTCTATCACTTATTTCTCCCCTTTGGTCCAAATTAAACAGTTGGACCAAATTCAATTTCTACCTAGATACTGATTTTCCAAGGTTAAACTGTTTGGAAAATCTTTACTTTCTAACCTATGAACATAAATTGAAATTTGTTCAATCATGCTTAAACTGTATGATTTGAACAAAATTTGGGGTTCTCTTTTCTTTTTCTTTTCCTTCTTTTTTATATACCCTCTTTTCATTTCTTTTCTCTTTTTTCTCTCTTTTTTTTTTAATGAAATCAATTGAAAATTGACATCTTATGAACAATTTGAAACCTCCAAACTGCGAAATTCTTAATCACCTTGAGATCCTATAAATTATAGGACTCTAGCAGTGGCTCCAGTTGGGGTGGCACTTCTCATCTTGAAGTGTCAAGAACACATGACTAGTAGCGTTGACCCCTTCAAATCTGCTTTGTCTTCAATTTGATTTCTCTTTTTTTTCTTTTTTTAAAATGAAGTAACCAACTAACCTGAAAAACTGTGATATTTACAATGGAGTGAGGAAATCTCTATGCTTATGAAAAATAATGTTTCAGCATCTTGCCATTGACAAGACCTCCTGATAATTCAGTTCCATCCAATTCTTTGAGAAAAATTGCAATATTCTCTATGAAAGATGAAATGATATACGAACCCTTCCAAAGATTCTCAAAGTTGCCATGTTTTCCTTTGTATTCTCCTCTTGAATCCCACTTTAACACTTCGTCTCCCATTTTGAAATCATCAGCCTTGGTTCTTTTGTCAAAAATTTTCTTTATATTTTCTTGGACAACTTGAGTTCTATTGAATACTTATTCTCTGGATTGCTGCAATTGAATAGTTTGATATATCCTCCTTTTTATATCATTATGCTCACTTTGTATCTCCTGGATGATCTTCATAATGGGTACTCCCATGGAAGAAGGAAATATTGCATCTGTAACATAAACCAACTGAAATGGGGACATGCCAATTGATTTCTTTTTAGTCAATCTGTCAGCCCATAATGCATATATCAATTTCTTGTGCCATGACTTCTTATTGTCCTCCAATATCTTCTTAATAATGTTTACCAAAATTTTATTGGAAGATTTAGCCAACCCATTACCTTGAGGGTAATAATCTATTGAATGTCCCAAAGAGATATGATATTTGTGACAAAAATCCACCATCTTTTTTTACTTGAAAGTTGCAGCATTATCATTGATTAGTTTCCTATGACAACCAAATCTAGAAAGGATATTGGTTTTAAGGAACTTTATTATGATAGAATCAGTAGCAGCTCTTGAAGGAGTGGCTTCTATCCATTTGGTGAACTAATGTGTGGCAATTAGGATCCATTTATGATGGGCAGAGGATGAAGGATGGATTTTTCCAATGAAATCCAATCCCCACTATTGGAAAGGGCTTTCAACATAGATGGGTTTCAAGAGCAGAGGTAGTAATTTTCTCTTTCCTTCAAAAGGTTGGCACTTGTGGCAAGAAATTACCATCTTATGGATGTCTGGGAATAATCTAGGCCAATAATAACCAGCTCTAAGGATTTTATTAGCAGTTGTTTTCCAATAAAGATGGCCTCCACAATCACCTTCATGGAACTCCTACATAACTTTGCTAGCATCATCCTTTAACAAACATCTGAGTAAAACACCTCCAACATATTTTGAATACAATATACCATCAATAATACAAAATTTGACAGCTTTTAATTTGAGAAATCTAGCTTTCGTTTTGGATAATCCAGGAGGAGCATTTAAATTGAAAAGAACATGTAAAAGGTTTGCATACCAAGAAGAATTTAAATATGCCTCATCTATTGGTGGATTTGCCAATTCCTCAATATCATCTAAATC
The DNA here is from genome assembly GCA_000404065.3 of Pinus taeda. Taxonomy (NCBI): domain Eukaryota; kingdom Viridiplantae; phylum Streptophyta; class Pinopsida; order Pinales; family Pinaceae; genus Pinus; species Pinus taeda. Next base: position 72,633 of record APFE031183117.1, read on the forward strand.
AAACACCATGTTGATGTCTAAAGCATTAAAATTTGATTCAGCCATCAATTTGGCTAATCCCTGTCCTTTGATCAAATTGGTGGGCTTGATTTCTATGTCATATTCCAATATCACAGCTATCCATTTGCCTCTCTTCGCATCTGGTCCATTTTGAGTAAGAATATCTTTGACCACTACATTAGGCACATAAGCAATGATATGAGAATTTAAAACATAAATCTTGAAGTCTTTGATCGCTTTAACTAAAGCAAATGCTCTTTTTTCCATGATATTTTACTTCAAAGAAGCATCTCTTAGAGCTTTGCTAAAGAATGCTATTGTGTTGGAAATAACACTGAGAGGGGGGCGGGGGGGATGAATCAGTATTGGTCAAGTTAATAATCTTTTACTTTTCATACTCAAATTTATATACGCTACTTCCATGTGGGTAACCCAAGTGTACACGCAACTGTTTCAAGGAAACAAGCGTATATCCAACAAACTAATGATTCAGTTAATTCATCATATGTTGATCTTTAATCTGTGCATCAGTACTATATTAAACATTAAATAATAACCATATGCAGTTAATAACAGAGTGAATCATCGCACATAAGAAACACACATGAACACCAAGATTTAAGGTGGAAACCCAATGTGAGTGAAAACCACCTACTGCTGTCATCTTTGTCTTCTTTTAATAATAAGAAAATTTGTTTACAACATTGTATTGGTGCAAACTCATACTAATATGTAGAATTCTACCTGCAGAAGGTTACTACCTTCTCTCGTTCTCCAGCTTGTACTGGAATGGAGCTACAACCCCCTAGCTCTTGTACTAGCCGATATGTTTACTAGTATGTAGGCGCCGGCCTATAGAAGGCTGCAACCTTCTTTCTTCCTCCAGGGACCACGTTTCATAAATTTTCAAACTGGATGCTCCTGGTACACAACAATACACATGAAGGCCTCATTTCATCTAATTTTCATACTAGACCCATTATCAACATTAAAGCTCAAAATCAATCACCATTGTACTACAACCATCCAATACATCTGCATTAACCAATCACTGAAACTCAATCATACATCTATGAATCACCCATAACTAAATCACTAAAAGCCCATCGTCACTGAAGAAAATCACACTCAATCAATCTGAACATTCAGTTTACTGTCATCAATCTACAGTGACCAGAACATAGAGCAGAACCCAGAATTCTGCAACAATAGTCAGATCCACTTGTAACTTCAAATATCATATTATATAATGTATACGCTACTTATATGTGTTGAACTACCGTGTATACGCACTTTTATCAAAGCCAACCGGCGTATATTTCTGTAAATATTAATTTATACTTTTGCAGCTATTCCAAACTTTAGTCATACATAGATCATAACATTTACAGAACAACACATGAGTCAGCATTCAGATCTAGAATAAACATGACCAAACCATATAAATATAGTTCATTTCAATCCTTAAGATCTTGATCCATCATTAGATCTTATCCTCTATCAACCGCTAAGGTTCCTCCTTGGTTCAGACCAAACAAAGCACCATACAGCAATAACCTGCATACTAGATCTCACACTTCATCAGATATTCAATCCTTGCACACCTTGGCCTAATGATATTTTACTCCTTTTATAGTTTTAGGCCTTCCTCAATACCATGGACCAGAACCACTTAGGACCAATACCTAGCGTCAATACCTTAGACCAGATACCTTGGACCAATACCATGGATGAAAATACCATGGACCAAATACCACAGACCAAAATCTTTGTTTTCCAACATATATGCGCTTTTCCTTCTGTGAAAGTGTGTGTGTACATATACGTGACTTATATACAGTGAACCTATGTGTATACGTAGCTTGGTTAAGGTGAACCTGCGTATACCTCTCTTTCTTCATTCTGTGAAGTCTGATCTGTAATTCTTTGCTATTGGCATGCTATACTGTGATCTTTCATCTGAGTGAGTTTCCTTTTGAATTGATTCCTTGAAACTGCCCTGCATTTCATCGCATTTGAAAACACAACGTCATGCATTCTGTCACATTTGATATCTCTTCTATAAGTTCATATAGTTACCATATACACGTGAGTTGTTCTACTACAAGTGGGTTTCCATCAAGTACAACACATGCATCATAATGCCAATAAATTGGTTGTTCATGTCCAGCATTGTTTTTCTGCAATAACACAGTAACAACAGTATGTTCAGATGCAAAAGAAATATTATGAAATCCTTAGTGAAATTTGGGCTGATTAAAATTGGAGCTTGTGTTAATGCATGCTTGACTACGTCAAAAGATTTCTTGGCTTCCATATTCCATTTGATTTTTGTGTCCTATTTTAGCATGTTTGTTATATTCCTGAGTAATTCAACCATATTTGGTATGAATATTCTTAAAATTTTGATTTTTCCAATAAGAGACTGAAGTTCTTTCATGTTTCTTGGATGACTAATTTTAAGGATGCCTTCAATCCTACTGGGGTTAATCTTGATTCCATATTTAGAGGTGATATGGCACAAAAGCTTTCCTTCTCCAAGACCAAACAATGATTTCTTACGATTGAGTGAAATACCAAACTTTTTGCACTTTTTAAATACTTTTCTTAGATGTGTTAAGTGTTCTTCATTAGGTTTTGAGAACACTATGATGTCGTCGAGATAAATCACAATGAAATATCCAATCTCTTCTAAAAAAACAATGTCCATTTCTCTCTAGAAAGTAGCACCTGCATTCATTAATCGAAAAGGCATTTTAACATACATGAAAGTTCCCCAAGGGGTAGTGAAAGAAGTTTAATCTTGATCATCAGGTTGTACTAAAACTTGATTGTATCCTGAGAAACCATCTAACAAGGAAATCCTACTAGAACCTACTACCCTCTGCAATATGTCATCCATTTTCAGTAAGGGATAATTGTCCTTAAGAGAAACCTTATTTAAATTTCTAAAGTCAATACATAGCTTTATTTCACCAATTTTATTTCTGGTAATCTTGGATACCCATTTAGAATATCTAATTGTGACTATGAGCTTAGCTTCATACATCTTTTTTATTTCTTTTTCTACCAGAGGCATTAGGACCAGGTTTATCCTCTGTAATTTCTATTTGAAGGGCTCTTGATCTTCTTTGATTGGAATCTTGTGTTGTATAATGCTAGTATAATAGGCTTTTAAATATTCATAACTCCATGAAAATACATCTATGAATTCTTTGAATAGAGCTATATATTTTCTTTTAGTCATGAGAGGTAGTGATTTTGAGATTTTTTATGATTTTGGGGTTCTGTTCACTACCTATGTTGCCTTCCTCTATGTTTGTTCCTGCTGGTTCCATTTTTTACTTTCTAGCAACATCATTAAAATCAAATAGTTCCTCTAAAGGAGAAAGTCCTCTAGGTAGAACATTATCTTTGAATTGCAATACTTTGAAATCTTCTTTTTTGGATCTTTATGTATTTCAGTTTTTTGTACAATTTTATTTACAAGAAATTTCTCCTCATAAATAAAAGTTTGATTTAAATCAGTAGCAATTTTGTCCAAATCACTATGTACAGTAGTGTGACTATCTATTTCGTTTTCCAAATCTATGTTGCAGTCTTCAAATTCATCTTTTGATTGCAAAAATTTTTCAATTTGTTTGTCATTGCCAAAAACTTGCCAGTATGTCATGTTATCAGGCAATGCAGGATGATGTTTTACTTCAACTTTGTATTGTTCGTTTGGATGAGGTAATTTGTAGGTGCTAGCTGAAAAAGCTAGTCCATTGGCCAGAGCATTCTGGAGCCTAGGGATGACAGCAAGTTCATACTCTTCAAATGTTTTGATGAAATCAATTACAACATTTCGATATTCTCTCAATCTAGGGTTTTTAGCTGAGTATTGTCCTTTAATTTGTCTAATGATAAGCTCAGAGTCTCCCTGGATAGAAATCCTTTTAGCACCTATCATTTTAAGCAACTTCAAGCCTAATAATAATGCATCGTATTCTGCTATATTGTTTGTACACATAAAATTCAGTTTATAAGAGTAACCTTGAGCCTGATTAGTTGCTGGATTATATAGCCAGATTCCTGCCCCTAATCCTATTTTACCACATGAGCCATCACATGTCATATTCCAAAGAGGTTTTGTTTTGGGGTTTTGCTGCATAATAGGCACTTGAGTATCATGTTTTTCATTGAATTCATTTTTTGCCTGTTGTACCTACGTATCTATGTCTCCATCATTGTCATTATATAGAATAATGGAATGAAGATCAGTGTGAACTGAGTAGAGGGGACAACTATCTTGCCTTTCTTGACTACTCACCATGTACTTCATTAACATTTGTCTATATAGTCTCCTTGATTGACCAAATATTGATATTGTGGCATATGTCATATCCATTTCAAGTGTTCCCTGCAACTTAGCCCCCCAAGACCTTGATAATAACATACCATACTTAGGAGGAATATCTGCTACTACAATATCCATTACTAAACTTTTAGCTGGTATATAGACTAGTGTGACACAAAGGTCCTTAATTAGACCTAGACTTCTAACCTTGCTGGAGTCAAAAGAATAGAGATCTTTGTATGGTCTAGTAACTTCCATTCCATGTTTTTCCATAACAGTCTTTGGCATGAGATTATGTGATGCACCTAAATCCAACATGGCATTATGAAGAATCTTATCATGAATATTTAGACTGACATAAAATGGAGGAACACCTCCTTCTTGAGGCTTACTTTCCACTTCTGGTCCAAGCAAGAGTTTAGGTTGGTCATCATTTAAAGTCACCATGTCTGTGTTCTCTCCTACATTGAGTGCCTTTAGGACTTGAGACCTATAGATATTCTTGTTCACCAATTTAGTAAGGGGGATAGAGATCTTGAGTTTTGCAATTTCATTCTCAATACTGAAGGGTGCTTGACTTTTTAGCAAGTTTGAGAAATTTTTTTTGTCAGTTATGGTCTTTGTTACAAGTTCATCTTGTTTATTTGTAGTAGGTATTTCAACTTGGACATATTTTGTTGAGACATCAATTGTTTTCTTGATAACATTTTGTATATTTCTCTTTTCTGAGTCGTTGTCATTTCTCTTTGAGCTTTCAGTTGTTTTCTTAGGATCATATTCTAAAGTTTTCTTAGCAGAATTATTCATATCTTTTTTGTTTGAGCTATCATTTCTTTTCTTACTCCTTAGATTATATTATCTATGGACTTATAGTATAGAATTTTGAAAACCATGTTTATAATCGTCAGATTCTTCAGATTCTAGTTCTGTTTGAGTCAACAAAAAAATTTATTGTTCTTCTTGTGTAGGAAAAACATAATCATCTTCATTAGTTCCTATTAAATTTATCTGATTCTCCTCCTCTTCTTCAACTACACTTGTATTGTCAGCATAATTTTCTTGAAATGGTGGCCTAATTTGTTGATCTAGGCCTCTTTGATCTCTTTGTCTGATTTGTGGATTGTTTCTCCTAGGGTTTGGATTTCGATTCTTTTGGGCAGGTGTATTTTCCCTAGGAACATTCCTATCATTTATATTGATTCTCTCCATTATCCTTTCCATAGTACTTACTAAGGAATCAATTTTGGCTTCTGCAGCAGAAGTTGAAGCTTCTTCCTTAAAAGTCACTTGTCTTTCACTTCTCATCCTAGCTCTTTTAGCTTGTAAATGGGCCTCTACACTCACAACATCTCTTTGCATTGCTTCTAATGTTGGAAAATTTCTTTCCCTAAGCTGGTATGGCATATCTGCATAAAACCATCTGGGAACTTTATCAAGGCTAAATCTTGGGGTGGTTTGAGATTTACAGGTATTGCATTATAGGTATTGTTGAATATAGACAATAATCATATACACTTTCACCTACCTCCCTTTCAATATTTTCATATTATGATAGAATTTGTAAAGGGTTCTTCTTAACTTCCCATCTATTGAGAAAAGTTTGGTGAAATGCAAGGAGATTAGTTATACTATTTGCAGGCAAAGATTTGAACCACTATCTGACTTCTGCTCCTAAACTTTGAGTGAACATTTTGAGCCTAATACTTTCATCATCTACCTCTTGTAGGTCAAAACAGTGATTCATTTTTTCCACGTGTTGTTGGGCTATTAAAGGGCCCATCCCATCAAACAATACAATTTTGGATTGATAGTCTTGTGGCATATTGGCCAATAGTGTAGGTAGCACCAAAGGAGCATACCTGGTAGCCATGATTGGTGGTGGTGGTGATGTACCACTTGAAGGAAGTTGAACAGTGGATGAAGTAGGTTGAACAGTGGGTGAAGTTGGACTAGTGCTAGATGGGAATGAGAATATGGGAATCTGAGCAACCTTATGTTGAAGGATGAAAGAAAGGGTGATTATGGAGGCAGTAGGACTTGGTGACTGAATATAAGTAGGTTGAGATGTGAAGAAGTTACGAGGTTTAAAGCACTTAATTCTACTGACTGTCAAAGGTAAGCATCATCAATTTCTAAGGTGAGGTCTATCACTAGATCTTGTAGTGTATCAAAATGTTGTAAGAGTTGAAGATCTGATTCAGTTTGTGAGGAAAGTTCTCTTACTGGGCTCTTAGGCAAGATTGATGGATCAAAGATGATATGGTCTTTCCAATTCTTTGATTTAGTCCTTAATAAGGCTTGTTCAAAGTGTAAATCAAATTGGATATCTTGGAAGGTGATAATGTTTTTAGGGAATGAGTTGGCTCTGTGAATAAATCTACTACTTGTCTCACTCTCATTTCTAGGATTTTTCCTTAGTATCTTTTCAGGATTATCTACTATGGTAGGAGGGTTAGGATTTGGATGGTATCTAGTAGAGATTCCTTTAGGAGCTAGTGTTTAGATCTAACACATAGACAAATAGAATATTCAAAACCAAAAGATAAACCAATCTTAGGAGTTATAATATCATACAAAGCTATTTAACTGGGTACTCTGAATTTGAATGAAAGGATAATTTTTCAATGTGTCCCCAGTATGTTTGCCACTATGTTATCATTATATGATTTTGAAGATTGGCAAGACAAAAGTCACAAAATATACATCAAACCACTTATGAGTCTAGGACCTAGCCTACCTGGACTCAGAGAGAGCTCTCTCTATGTAATTATGATTTAACTTTGTTTTTAGTGCTATAATGTTTTAGGCTAGATATTAAGTATAAAATATTGTTTGTTTGTTTGCTCATTTGGTTGGAGAAAGATCATTTTTTAATATTTTCCATTGGGATATGGAGTCACAGGCTGGGTGGTAGAATCAATATTACAAAGTCTTTGCAGGGCAAGCTAACTGTTCCTACTAGACCTCTAAAGCAAAGTGATAAATGGAATGACATTAAAATGATATCAGATAGGATTCAAAATCATTCAAGTATTTTTTAATCATACTTCAGAGGAAAACATGTAGATTGTAAACATAGATAGCAGTAAGGTGTTCCAACAAGATATCTTAAACTATAATTTATGCTTCAAAATAAGAATGAAAGATGCATGGATGGATAAAAAGAAATACATTAAACATAGAAATAAAAACATCACCAGGTCAGCACAGATCAAGTATCCTGTAAACTATCCTTTCTATTGATGCTCCAGCTCAAAATTACAATGCTCCAAATAGACAAATCATTCCAATGACAAGGGTCCAACCCCTAATATCCCAATGCAAGGAGTATTTAAACAAAAGCTGCAACAATTTTCCTTGTACACTTGGTAATCTATTATTTATTAAAATGAAGGGAAAATTGACTAATGTAGCCAGGGAATGGCCACACTGAGAAAACTGGGACAAGTGTCCCTCTCTTCTAGGATGTTGTTGACTAAAGTATTTATTTGACTGGAGCGGTTCTATTGACGTGGCTGGTGTTGTCTCATGTTGGTATGGTCACTCTAGTCATTCTTGTCTCGTTCTTCCATGTAGTCACATAAGTCACTCCATAGTTCCCGCTTTGGCATCTTGATCTTGGTTAATATTCAATAAACCTCATTAGCATTAGTTTATTTGGTAAACGATGGCTTGACCAAAAAGACATGCTTCAGCTCATGTTCAATGTAAATTTTGATTGTTGATAGCTTCTAGTAAAGCCTTTCCTGTTATGCTACCTTTGATGTTGGATAGATTTGCAGCATCTTTGGGTATGCCCTGTAATTTATTGACATAATCCCCTATGTCCATGAGTTTGTCAATTATAACAAACAAAGAGGGAAGGCATCTTTGATGTAGAGGATGCATTCTATTGAAAAACCTATTGATTGTCACCTCTAGAACTTGGCATTTTTCTTGAAGCTGCACATTTAAACTTTTTTTTGTCAGCAACTTTTTGACTTGTAGTATGGTCTCTGTCATATCTTCTACTCCCAATTCTTCCAGCTCATATCTGTTTCTTGCATTCAGAAACTTGATAATTCTATTTGTTGTTGCTGGCATATCTCCCAATTCTGTATTGGTGGCTGAAATGGATTCTTTGGATTTCTCTATTAACTATTTTTGCTAAAAAATAATTTCGATGCTAGGCCAAATTTCATTCATACGATCTATTATTTTGTACCAAATGATCTCCATAACCCTCCCTGGGGTATTTCCAATGGAGGATTCTTTTTATGACTTCTTTATCTTCTCTATCAATGCCTTTGCTCTCTGCATCTCTACCAAGTGATTGTTTTCAGCTCTTTTAATTTGATCTTGTAGCACACCAACTTTGGATTCCAACCTCTTTATTTCTTCATTATATAGATTCATTCCTTCCATAGATTTTACCAACTACTTTTCATTGCTTCCTACTCCTGTGGATGCTCTTGCGGCTGCACCTATTAGAGTAGTTATGTGTAGGGTTGTTAGAGGAAGGGTTTCCACTGTTGTGCTAGCCATCCGTGCTAATTTATGTTTCTCTTACATGACATTTTCCATCTTTGTCTCCATTTGTTTGATTTGAATGGAATTCTCCACTATTGGTTTCATCATGTCAACCTTTATGCTCTATGTGTCCTCTATTTCCTTGGTTAGTGGGTCATGTGTAGTAGGCAGCTCGAGCTGCTTCTTCAGAGCTGCAATGTCTAACTCTTTCTTCTTTGTTACTTCTTCAGCTGCTTTTGTATCTGAGGGATCATATCCTATTTTTATTACTAAGTATTCCAAAGACTTAATCCTGGTGTTCTTTGACAATGATGAAATTCTCTCCATGTTCAACTGAGACTGAGTGTTTGAGAGGGCCACCTACATTTTTAATAAATTCATGGAAGTGTTGGTTATAGTAGATGAAATAATTTCCCCTATTTGCTTGCGCATCTCTAGTTTATCTATTGGAAGGACATTCTTGACATAAAACTCAAAGGAAGTCTGCTTGTAGTCTGCTAGAGTTTTGGGCTCTGATGTTTGTGCCTCCAAAAATGCCATATGAATTTTTCCCTTCTTTGAGTCAAAGGGAGAGATAGGTCTGCCTTGTGTAGTTGCACTCTGCTTCCAAAACTGAGCATAGGTGCTCTTCTTTAGTATTTCATTTCTAATTTTGATTTCTCTAAAGGAATAAAAGATTGTCTCTTATTTCTCTTGAGTCGCCTTTGAAGATGAGGACACTTGAAGAGATTGGTGTCTTTTCGAAATTAGAGTAGAAGGAAATGATTTTCCTCTAGCTGGGGAGGAATATGGAATATCAATCATGTTGATGACCATTTGCTATGTTGACCCTTCATCTATATCCATGTGTTTTCTAGCTTTCTTCATGTAGTTCAACTTGAATTATTTCATGAAAATATCAGTTCTTGGTGACTGATCTTCTCTGGATATCTTCCCTGTTATTCCTTGCTCTTGTTCTTTCCCCTTTTTAGACCTTTCTTCAGTAATTCTTTTCTCCTGCTACCATGGATTTTGTGCACTAGAAGAGGAAATTACTTGCTCCTTGGCTTCCTGTAATGTATCTAGCATCTAGTCTCTTTGATTCATATATTTCTTGATTTCGGGCCTTTGAGTGTGGATGTAGGAAGTGGACTTGTTTTCCACCCTCTTCTTAGAAATAATGCCCATGGGTCATAAGACCATGTGAAGCTATGGGTAAAATTCATCTCTCTTAATCTTTTGTCTACCTCCTCTCCTGTAGCTTTGTTGTTGCAAATGAATGGACCAATTTGGAACTTGATCCTAATTGGGATTTCTTCTTGGCTGATACAAAATGCATCTCATCTGCTCTAATCATTTGTCTAATGTATTCCGATGTAAAGATCCTCATGGGGAGGAACTTTCAAAGCTTGTAGGGGGAAAACTCACAAACATACACTCTTATTTCAGTGTAGTTTTGGTACAAGTACCAATCGCCAGTTCTAGATTGATCAGAAAGTTGCATAATTCTCTTTATATCTTCATCTATCCTTGGTTCTATTGTCCCACTGAGGAGGCTCATTGATGGGTGGACAAAAATTCCCACCAATGTCTTGTAACTGAAGTCCTTTTGATCTTTCATTACCAATGTTGTCCAAGATTTTACTAATTGAGGTTCACGTTCCTCATTAATTTTGGTTAACGAAAAGTGGAACATGTCTGCCTCAAAATATGAAAACATGTAAACCAACACTAATGAGTAATGAAAAATGTCATCTGTGAAGAAATTGACTAGTTGTTCATTGATTGCATCTGCTAGAAACTGGCTGAAGTTGTAAAGGACAAAAGGCTTGGATTCAGTTGAGAGGATAGATACGAAAGCTATAATGGCTTCATCAATCCATTGGTTAGAATAATAGCCAAGTAAATAGGAAAGAACTATTGAAATATGTCTAGTTCTGTCAGGGAAAACAGAGGAGGAATAAGGAGGGTTTTTTCTTGGCAGATTCTCATCCATGAAAAGTTCTAATGTCTTAGCTCTCTTCGATAAACCAAGATTTTGGTACATTTGAATTAGAAATTCATTTGAAAAAGGAACAACTCCTTCAATAATCAGGGCTTGCATCATCTGCATGATGGATTGAGCATCAATTGTGAATAAAATATGTCCTGCTGGGGCCATCACTGCTCTTTTCTATGGATTGTAACATGAATGACACTTCCTGATCAATTCTACGAAACTATGTGTTTTATGGAAGATATAGAATGGAAAGTTGGTGTCCCAAAGCCCTATATCATCCATTTCCTCCATGAATTTGTCCTCCCACCAACAATATATATTAAATAGATCAAATTCTGAGAGGGTTTCATGGATCCTGTAATCCCTCTCGACTAGTGGTAAATGATCTAAATCCGGCGGTGGGTGCACCATTGGGTTGAATACTTCTAGTTGTTTCTTCTTTGGTGCCATTGCTGTTATGTTTTCTCTGTAGCTTTCCTCTTAAAATTGTCCTGTGCTAAGTCTATAACAAAAAGGGATAAAGGAAGTGGGATTTCAGTGAGGGATAAAGAAAAGAGATTTAAATAGAAATGGGATTCAAGAGTGGGGAATGATGATCGCTACAAGAAAATGAGTATTCCTATACTATATTACTGTTCTTTGACCTCACTGTGCATTCTTGGTAATGGCTGAATGGAGTGAAAAACACCTGCAAGTGCACAATAACAGTTAAAATTCAAAATCAACATAAACTGGTGGTTTTATGATTTGTAATCTTGTCATTGCATTTGCCTGATTTGGCGTGGTTCTGTTGGCTAATGGCCCAACCCATTTAATTCCCAACAGCGGGAATGTATGTGATTGGGTGGATGGGATAGCTTGGCACCGTGAGGTGGCAGGTGTCCAATGGTCGAATAGGTGAGTGGTTTGGCTTATACCGAATACAACTTTTCAGGGGGCCTGGGGAGTGGTAGGTGGTATGAGAAGGGGGAGTGTGAACTCACGAGGGCATGACACGTATGGGGGAAACAACCACTGACTTTGGATGCCCCCCAGATTAACTTTCGGAGGGCGAGGGGGGGCCGGAAAGGGACGTGGGTTGTTAGATCAGGCGGAGTGGGAGGAGATGGGGTGAAATGTGGCAGGTCGATTAATGATGATGTGATGGGTGAGTACGGTAGTGGGGTAGAGGGATAAATGGGGGCGAACCATGGAGAAATAGGGGTAAACGAATAATATTTTTAAGGGGGAATGATTATTAATGGGATATAAGGCCCCTTGCCTTATAAATTTCCTTATTCCATAGCCTAGCATTTTGTTTTTGTTCTCTTCCATTTGCAGGGTGCACTTAGACTTGCAGACCCTTTCATCTCTTTTTTCTTTCCTTTATTTATATCCCTTTTTATTTAAAAATCTAACCTACTCTATAACTTATTTCTCCCCTTTGGTCGAAATTAAACAGTTGGACCAAATTCAATTTCTACCTAGCTACTGATTTTCCAAGGTTAAACTATTTGCAAATCTTTATTTTCTAACCTATGAACTTAAATTGAAATTTGTTCAATCATGCTTAAACTATATGATTTGAATAATATTTTTGGTTCTCTTTCTTTTTTATTTTTATTCTTTCTTATATACCCTCTTTTCATTTTTATTTTTTTTTCTCTCTTTTTTTTTAATGAAATCAATTGAAAATTGACATCTTATGAACAATTTGAAACCTACAAGCTGTGAAATTCTTAATCACCTTGAGATCATATAAATTATAGGACCCTAACACACTACATGACCCAGCAAGTTTCCAAAAGGGATGCAAAATAAACACTTCTTCAAGTTTAGCGTGACCTAATATCTCCAACACCTATCCAACATCAAGTGCAAACTAGCTACATGGGGCTTTACCAGCCCAAACACTATCCAATTGTCAAAGTATACCTCCAAAAAATTGTGAATGAACTCTTTGAACGTCGCAATAACTATGCACTAAAATATTTTTGGCACATTCTTAAGTCCAAAAGGCATTACCGTATACCAAAAGCATCCCCACTCAGTCGTGAAGGTAGTCTTACTCCTGCCTTCCAATGCGATCTTTAATTGATGGTATCCATAGAACCCATTAGTGAATGAATATGCCTCCTTCCTGCCAACATTATCCAGCACTTCATCTGTGAATGGAGTTTCGAAAGGATCATGAATGCAAGCATCATTTAGCTTCCTGAGATCTACAGAAATCCTTATCTCATCGTTCTACTTCTTTTCCTATACTAACATAGGACTTACGCAATTAGACTCCTCCACTGGTTCAATCATTCTTACTGCCAATATTTTTTCCAACTCCAAGCGGACCTTTTCCTTGTACTTGGGATTAAGGTGATATGGTCTCTACTTAACAGGCTTTGCGTCTGGTTTCAACGTGATTTTCAACACTCCTAAATCACCTATTATCCCCTTTAGGTTTGAAAAATTTGTAGGGAACAAATCTTGGTACTCATTGAGCAACTCAACAACCTTATCGACCGTAGCATCATCCCAATAGTCCCCTAGCTTTGCAAAGAGTTGTTGCAGTGTCTTTACAAATTTCTGCAGCAAGTGACAATTATTTGTCACATGTTTCCCAGCTTCCTAACATATAGCACACCATAGCGCGGGCCCCATACTTGGACCTGCTTGAGTTTCTGGCCTTAGAGGCATCAACCCTTGTCCTATAATATAATTTGAAAAGACAGGGAAATGATCCTTATCATGCCCCTGAATCTTACATTTCAAACACTAAACTTCTTCGCACACCTCATGCCGAGCCCTTCTATATTTCTTCAGACTTTGGAACTCTAGGAAAAGATTCTGCAACTCCACGTGAATCTGCTAAACTCCCAAAGCAGCATCTTGAATCAGTGTCTCATGCAATCTCATCGCAATCTCCAGGGCTTCTGCCTGGGCCCCAACCTTTTGTTGTGATAAAGAAACCCTTAAAGGAGGCAAGAGCAAAGCTACAAACCATTTGCAGTGCTTCCCATCCATCATATTGATGTTAGCTTCATAGATCTTGCATTTCAATCTCTGATCGAGCTCATAGGGTGTCTCACTCAGCTTCATCACGACTTCCTTAAATCCCATGATTGATTGCACTTCAGACTTGGGTCTATTGAATTTCTTATTCAACATAGTTTGAATGTCTACCAACAGCTGTCGGGTTATCAATGTAGTACTTAATGTACCATGCTAGGACACGATCCTGTAAAGTAGTAACCAACATTGCTTTCTTCATCTGATCATTCGTAATATTTTGGGTTGTCCATATGACCTTCACAACGAACCAAAACTAGTCCGGGTCTTCATTTCCCAAGCCCTTGAAAATGGGTAACTTCACTGCATTCGCCATATTGAACGGTGGTGGAGGTGGTGGCTATATGGGTGAAGGTATATGTTGTGGAGGTGATGGTGGAGGTGTTGAGGGCAGATGGGGTATTCACGGGAACCCTTACTTGATTAACTGGACATTGCTCTATGGATAAGCTTGTGTTGCTCCTTTGTCATCACATAGAGGAGGCTCAATCAACGGGCTATATTTAGGACCTGTTCTTCTTCTATCCCTAAATAAATTTCTACTTTGCGTACCTCCAAACATTAAGGTAATTACATAACCTTCTTTTCACACAAGATAATTTTAATCTAAGTATTCAAATATCTCAAATACGTACGTCACAGTCCCTCGAAGAAGCATCACTCTACTTTGTTGTAGCTGACCGAGGTATCGACAACGAACTTTGTCACAAACTGTCCAATGACATGATTAAGCCAATAATCGATAGTGCACATGATCGTATCTTCAGAGGCTTCCAATCTCCACACTAACTTCAGGGTCCACACTATTGGACCATCAAGCCTCCACCTTCCCTGTCCGTTCGCTAATTTAGTGATCCACTCATATAGCTCGATCAGGAAGGAGCAGAAGAAAATTTTGTGTATCTTTGTTTACAAATACCTTTCCAATCACTATTCTTTCGTCAATCACGGATTCCTATTTTCTTGCATCGTGAATTCCTAGATCTTTGTATCCAACCACTCCTCAATTTCTTTCTTGGTTGGATTCTAGTGATACAACATCACACATCTCTTTATGTAGATCCCTGCCTTGGTGGCAAATCCATTTTCTGGCTTAGTGGGTCTTGACCCAAGTTCATATTTAAGTTTTCCAAACAAATCCCTACACTACTGGCCCTTTCAGCATCAATCTATGGAGCATGGACTGAAGTCTCACCGGAAGTAGTATGGGGGGATGCTGGAACCAAGTTTCTACACCTAGAGATTAGTGTGATGTCGTTTTATGCCCTAAACATGCCTTCGCATAGATCAATAAGACTTTATGGATTATTGATATAACTTCCTCTTACCAGCCTCTAGACCTTCGTGAAGGTCTACAATTGTCTTATGCAAATCCTAAATAGGTAAATCAACCGCTTACACACCTCTACAATTACTCCTAATTCTGTTATTACCCGGATCGGCTTAAGTGTCTGATAACTTTAACATGCATTAAGATATCCTTCACGTAAACATATATTATTACCTGCATTCATATAACAATGTAAACCATGTAGAATCGTGCATTGATACAATATCAAATCATAAACCCAATATTCATCATAACATAGTGGCATTCAGTCATAACAAAAGTAAATAGGAAAAACATAGATATTTCCAGAATAATCTCTTTATTGATACTTGAGTTCCTCTTACATAATATCAAATCATAAACCCAATATTCATCATAACATAGTGGCATTCAGTCATAACAAAAGTAAATAGGAAAAACATAGATATTTCCAGAATAATCTCTTTATTGATACTTCAGTTCCTCTTACATACTCATGACTTCCCTGTGCACTGAGTTGCAGGGGTCTGCGCACTTAGCTGCAGACTCTACAGTAGGCCTATATGCACACAGCTGCAGAGCCTCTATTCTACTCTAAGACTCTTTGCTCTTTCTTCTAATGACCCATTGCATTCATCTTCATCAATATCATGAAATGAACTACCTTAGACTCTCTAAGACTCTCCTTTTTATACAATCCCATGGTCCATAGACCATAGGTAGATCTACTAAATCTGACACAACTTACATAAAGGAAGGGTAAAACCCTTTATCAAATTTTACTATCTATGTGATCCATGACCACAACTTTCAGAGACTTTATGCTTTACATAACAAAAAATTGGGCTTTCTACCCCAAAACATGGGCTTTTTCCACAAAATTGACCGCAGGAGACCCTGTCCCAACACACCCCCATCAAAGACTTTAACAAATTAAATTTAAAATTTGCATAATAAAATCAATCATCAACTCTTTTTTGAGTAAACACATATTAGTTTAGGCTAGGATCTTATGTAAGGCAGTTGTGCGTTAACTTCCCAAGATCGTACACCGAAACTAGTGTCGTTAACGAGGGAAATCCTTCTGCACTCATACTATCTGGGACCACTCCATTAAAATCGGAGCTAAATACGAGACAACATTAGACTATAAATGAAGGTAGCCCACCTTCTCTTACATATCCTTTGGGTATTCAGTGTACCAGGGATCACTTTAGGGATATCGGAGTTGAGTCAGGGACTCAAGTATGTTTCCCACACAGCATATTATCTGCGACTATGTCCCCCCCGGTAGTGTCTATGATTTGAGGTAACCATAGTGGCCATACTTTTTAGGGATGAACACAAGGTGACTGGGGCGAGCTGATCTTGTACCTAACACAGACGAACCTACTTTGTCTTCAGTTTCTGGGAGGTTGCTCATCTTCATGAGACTACTTAGCCCATTAATCTAAGGTTTGGGCAAAGCTCAAGTGTAATCGTAACTATACATTTCACCAACTCTCTCTTTTATTCATTGTGATACTAGGTTTCATCTCTAGAAAATGATGGTTATCAAATAGGGTCATGCCCTCTGCTTGTTGATTAATTTCTTTAGATTAGTTTTATTTTTTAGGTGCAATTTGTTATCACCACGACTTTAATAAACATCACTGTAAAATCTATTGATAAAATTTATCGGTCACTATCGCTACATCCAACCCTCGTCATTAATCTAGATATCTACTAGGTCTTCCCCCACTAACTATGGAGGATCCGCCAAGCCCCAGTGAGCTGAATTACCAATCTTCATGTAATTAGTCTCGAATATCTCACACTAAATCAGTTTGGACATCCCACGACTCAAGTTTACAAGAATATTTCTTTATTGAAGGTTTCAATCCTCCATATAATCTTCCAATCACGAATCCATTGGGACCGCTCTTGATTGAAATTGCACCTGTACCTCCTATGTCTTCTGCTGGACCTATACCTGCCATCCCATCAAAAACTAATGGGTCATGGGATTTTGCGGATACTTTTAGTCCACCTCCACCTCCCCAGTAGACATTCAGTACCACATCTCTGACGGAAAAAGCCGCTATCCTAACTATGCCAGGTCGAAGCACTATAGTGACACACAACACGAGTGGAACCGAACACATACTTGTTTTTGTCCCTTTTGTGTCAGCTTTTGGACCATTGCAAAGCGCTTCATATAGTGCTCCTTATAGCGCTCCATATAGCGTGGTTAGCACAGGTCCCTTTAGCAACCCTTTTGGTTGAAATCCATTAGTTAGTTCCAACCCCCAGGTTCAAATTCCTCGGGGCACGTTCCCAATATGCATATACCGGCTGGGAACATTACTATTTCCCCTCCATTTATAGGACAACATGGATATTTATTGATTGACATCAATCCTCCATATGTCAGTCAAGGCAATATGGCTAATTACTTGGCTAGTAGGATCCCTCAACAAGTTCTCGCTCAATCCATTTGGGCACCTAACTCTCAACCTAAAATGAGTCAAGGGGGAACTCCTTATCCTGAGGGCACTTATATCCCCCAACCTAACAATCCCTATGGATAGCCACAATATACGACTGTACCCCATGGAAATTATTATTTCACGCATCATGTGTATAATATTGGGAACAATACGATGGGAGGACCGCAAGGATTCTTAAGTAATTTATCATCGCCTTGGTTTAATTTAGGGGCATCAAACACCTTTCCTTTCTTGGCAACACTTGACACCCCCAATTTGCACAAAATCACTAATGACCCCATCTATCAAAACTTAATATGGTGTCCAATCCTACAAAAAATTCCCACAGACATCTCAAAGCTCGAAGGGAAACAACGGGAGGATCCAGGTACACACATCACCACCTATCATTTATGGTAAATTTCTAACTCCATGGTGGATGATAGTATTTTCTTCGTCTCTTTCCTTGCAACCCTACTGGAAATGTAGCCAAGTGGTACATTGCATTACCAAATGCATCAATCAATACCTTTAGCGCTTAGCGATGGAATTTTTAAAGCACTTTCAGCTACCAATTCGCTATGAAACTGGCATGAAACTCCTTACTACTTTACGTCATGACACCGCCACCCACATCTCTGATCACATCCATGAAAGGAGAAGTAGGCGAAGGCTAGTGAAAGCTCCCCTCCTAGACTATCTATTAGTGGATTGGTTCTGCAATTATCTTCTCCCTCAAATTGCTAAAGATGTCACCTTAGGTGGTACAATCATGGAAGACCAATCCATTCATTATGCCCAACACTTATATTTTATATATTCGTAGTCTGGCACTTTATACGACATCATTCCCAATGCCCCTAGAAACTCCAATGCTCCCGCTACTTAGCAACCTGGTGCACATGTTGTTGGTATTATCGATGCTACCTCCAGGGCTATCGTAAAACAACTTAACGGTCACATTTCCTAGTTGTCAATTGACCATGCTACCCAATAGAATACTCTTCCTATCATCGCGATAAACTCTGTGCAGTCTACACAAAAACCTAGTGGCAAGAAAATGAAGAACAAATAAAAGACCGCTCCTTTTGAAGAGTATTCAACGAAGTAGTTCAACCCAAAGCAAAGAGTTGTTGTGCCTCCTCATAGTGGAAAGAACATAGCTGTCAAGTTCCCTTGAAAAATATATGCGCAAGACCATATGACACATCATTATCCATGTCTCCATGAATGCACAAATTTCCTTGGTCAAAAGGACACTGACCAAACCCTTG
Organism: Pinus taeda; assembly: GCA_000404065.3. Lineage (NCBI taxonomy): Eukaryota > Viridiplantae > Streptophyta > Pinopsida > Pinales > Pinaceae > Pinus > Pinus taeda. The sequence continues at coordinate 91,552 of APFE031183117.1, forward strand.
TGGTCCTAAATAACCCTTTCCCTGCTCAGTAGCAACAAAATCTTATTGCAAACCAACCTTAACCCCTACAAGGGGGCAACGATGGTTCACATCATCCTTCAGCTGGTGAAGGACCATCTACCATTTACACCTTTGAAATGATCAATCTTCAAACTAGATCTAAAACTTATGGATTTCCACTTGCTAATGTTGAGGAAGACTCCTCGATTCAAAACCCACCACTGCCTAACGATCTTCATATCAAAAGGCTGGCTTCTAGTCTTGTGATTCGTCCCCCAAAAGGGGCACCTAATCGTACAACGCATATTACATCTACACGTGCTTCCCAGAACTACAATATTGTAGAATATTTGGTGCAAGCACCATCAGCTATGTTGGCACTCGAAGTATTGCAAACTTATCCAACACAAAGGAAAGCTCTACTTTCGGCAATTGGTAGGGTCAACCCTCAGGATTCCATGCTTGCAATTTTTGACATGGACAAATGTAAACCTTCCTTTCACACCAGCTTGCATTTCAGGTGCAAATATTTTCGAAAGGGAGAGGAGTACACAGAACTGTCATTGACGAAGGTGCTTAAACCTACATCATGTCGGCTTCATGTTGGCTCGCCTTAGGTTCTCCAAGCCTCTCACCATCACCAAATTCCCTTAAAGATTTTTACGACCACACTTTCATCCGAAAAGGTTACCTTGCCATATAGCCCATCACTTTGAATGGGAAAATGGTAACAATGGATATCAATGTCATGGATTGAAAACTCGACTACAATCCGTTGTTGGGTCGCAGTTGGACTTATGCCATGACTGTCATTGTGTCTACTGTCTTTTTTATCATCCTATTTCCATTGGATGGAAGGGTAGTCACAGTGGATGATCTGTCCTTTTTCACCCCAAATTACTCCTCATTACCTAGAGGCTTTGTATCCTTAGTGGGTGGTATTCCTAACTCTTACATTAGTATCGGTACTAGTCTATTAAAGGGCTTTTCCCTAATGGGTTGCTTTCCTCTCCTGCTACCCACAGTTCCATAGATGGTCTCAATGGTCTCATATATTCATCATGAACTAACCGATCCTTGGATCCTCCTGATCCCTTTAGACATTGACTCTTACAGAGAACAAATGTCATTATCACCAGCTGAATTCGCCTACCAAGCCATTCAATTTGCATCTGAATCTCTGGTCACTTTGGTCATGACCAATGGTACAACCTCCTCTCCAATAAATTCTCCTTATAACAATCTCCTCAATCAAGTACTACCATTGGATGAAGCTATTTGAGAGATCATGTGTTTAGATGAGAAATCTTGAGAGGATTCTCACCATTGCATTTTGATATATGATTCAAAAATGATTCCCATTCAAATCTTGTCTTCTTACACACCTGAAATCATTCCTTCATGTTATACGACTATCCAAACATTGGACTTAGAGGGGAACATGGGAAATATTCAAATACATTGCTCATTGATGTTTCAGTTGCCTTATACGACTATCCAAACTTTGGAATCGGAAGGGAACATGGGAAATCTTTCAAAGAGATTTCTCATAAATATTTCAGTCAAGACAGGCATTTTGGAAAACATCCAAATTGGAGCTAATTGCACTCCTCAGGAAATTGCAAGCTTCACCTGCCTTTTTAAGGAATTCTGTGATGTATTCACTTGGTCTTATGAGGAAATGCCCAACATAGATCCATCTATTGTCAAGAATGATATCAAGGTGTATGACAATTCCAAGCCTATCTACGAAAGGCTCTAACTAGTCCACCCCCACAAAACTGTAGTCATCAAGACTGAGGTGGAAAAATTGTTACATGCTAGTTTTGTGTACCATGTTCCCTTAACAAAATGGGTTTCAAATATGGTTCCTATAGATAAGAAACATGGTACCAGCCACATTTGTGTCGACTACCAGGACTTAATACTATGTGTCCAAAAGATAATTATCTGACATCACTCGTCGACCAAATAATCGATGACTGAGATGGTAGCGAATCCTTCTTATTTATGGATGGTTTCTCAGGTTACAACCAGATCGCCATAAAATCGGCGAACCAGCACAAAACCACCTTCATTCTTCCTTGGGGAATATTTTCATATCGAAAAATCCCATTTGGATTAAATAATGTTGGAGCAAAATTTCAATAGGCCATAGACTACCCATTCCATGATATCAAACATATTTTTTAGGCTTACTTGGACGACCTCCCAGCCCATTCCAAGAAGTGAACTCAACACCTAGTTCATTTACGAGCAATATTTCTTAGGTGTAGGTTCTATAGCATACATTTGAATCTGTACAAGTGCATTTCTTTGTCGAGTCTAGATGCCTAGTTGGTTTCATTGTCTCAAAACATGAGATTAGGGTTGATCCCGATAAGGTAAAGGAAATTACTCAATTTCTTGAACCACAATCCATTTTGCAGCTCCAATGTTTGCAAGGGAAAGAAAAATTATTACGACAACTCATTGAAAATTATGTCGAGTTGATGTAAGGCTTTATGCACCTACTAAAGAAGGGAGTACCATACTTGTGGGATGATCAAGACCAATGATCATTTGAAGCCTTGAAAAAGGCACTTATATCTGCCACACTGCTTAGTGCTCCCAAACATGGGTGTGACTTCCTCCTCTATCTGACAGCCTCACCATCTTCTCTTGGAATGGTGTTTGTCCAAACTCATTATGATCTGAGTGAGCATGTGATATATTATCTGTTGAAAGGTCTGGCTTGGCCTGAACTTAGATATTCACATGTGGAAAAGTTGTCATTTGCAATTGTCTTTACTGTCAATCAATTCTAACATTACATACTGCTGCGATAGAATATCGTCATCACTTTGGAGAATCCCACGAGACACATTTTGTCTCGTCAAGTCATTGGTGGAAAATATTCCCATTGTTGATCCAGAAGAGATAGCCCATGATCCTCTTCCATATGAATCGGTCTATCTGATCGACTCTATTTACCATTGGTATGTTGTCATTCTTCTCTACCTCCAAGCGCAACATTTCCACCCTGAACTATTGTCAGGTGACCGTCATCGCATCCACCACCAAGCCTGGTAGAATTTATCGATGAACGATCTTTTATATCATTGTGGCACTGATATAGTTCTTCGACATTGCCTCACTCATGAAGAGGTGGAACGCGTTTTAAGTGACTGCCATGGTGGGGCATGTGTTGGTCATTTTTCTGGCATGTCTACTGCCCATAAAATTTTACTCGTAGGCTACTACTAGCCAACCTTGTTCAAAAATTCAATCAAGGAAATGTAGTAGTGCCACCCATGTCAATTTTTTGGAAAGAAAATGCATGCCCCCACATCCCTGCTGCACCCGGTTATCTCCATTAGCCCTTTTGCCAAATGGGGTATCGACTTCGTCACATGCAACCTATTGAGCTAATTTGTTTATCGAAATTAACACAATTATTTCTTATCAATCCGGGTTGTTTATGCTTTGAGGCAAGTTCACTATATGTGAAGATCAGATGTAATCAAGCCTTGAAAGATAAGTTATTCAGAAGCTTAAAGCAATACATCCTACAACTCTAATCCAATTAGTTTGAAGAAGAGGAAAAATATTGAAATGGTTCTTGACTCAAGAAGTCCACCTTTTCCTCAACTACCACTTAATGAATCAAAGATTAAAACCAAGAACTTAAGATGGATAAATTTTTAATGAAAGAAGATCTTAACTTAAGAGACACATAAGGTATTTCATCATAATTCATTCATCTCAATACCAAAATCACAATAAGAAACTACTTGCATGCAAACAAATGAAACTAGTTTTAATTCATCATTTTAGTAGAAGGGATGCTCAATTTGAACACTTGGTTTTTTCCAAATTAATAAAGTGATGAATAAGCTAAGAAATAATGCAATCAATCACCATGCATGAACCATAAAGCAATCTGAAGTAAAGCTTTGAAAAACCAGTTCTACAATAAACAGATTTCAAGAAATAAAACTAGTTAACAAAGAAGCGTACTTAGCTTGGAATGGGGGCCCTCCACCCTTGCTTTGCACACTTGAGAAGTGATATCAGAAGCTCAAATTCAGTCACACATCCATAGCATTGAGCAGAAAAATAATAATAGCACAAGTCTTCAAATTAACTCTTCAATCCAAAAGTGTCATAGCATAAAAGTATAATAAGTCAATACATAAGCCATCAAAGTTGTGGCTCTTAAATAAGAAGTCTCATGAAACAAACTGATCTATATTCACTCTAACAAACCCATCTACTCTAATCCATCTATCTAAGTCGAATTCACTACTCCCATCCCAAGAAATATGACCAATCCCATAGAATCTCAAAACTGCCCAATTTCTATGGGATTTCTGAATGACTAGTCATGATTGACTAGCACCAAATGGGCCTAATAAAGCTTGTTATGTTCGAACTAAGCATAGCTAGCTTAGTCCTAGTTCCCAATCTATCCATCCATGCATTCAATTCATGCTCAAGTATCCTGAAACCACATCAACCATAGAGCTATTACGAGAATTTCTGAATCTGCCAAATTTGCACTTAAAATCAAACTTCCATAAAAACTTTAGAAATTGAAAAATTAAAATTAAATACCTGAATGGATATCAAATATACATCAAAATTGGATGAATAAAGTGAAAATGTATAGTAAATAGATGGATTAGTAAGTTTCTTAGAGCAAAAATAAGACCAAAACTAAGGCCCAACATCTCTCCCTTGCTTGTCATCAAGCATGTCTCCATGCTTGCTTACTCCTCTTTGATTCTCTTCTCTTTGTAGTAGATGTTGTACTTGTAGATGCTTCCCTGACCAAACAATCCAAACCTGAGTTATGTCTCTCCCTGAACAAAGCTGCTTTTACCTTCTGTTTTTCATACTTTGCCTGCCACATGTTCTTTTCCTTTAGCCATTTAAATTCTTGCTTAGAAAGTAGATCATTTTTCTGTTTCAGTCTCCCTAATTCTTCATTTAACTTTTCATTTGCTTTGACCAACTTAGCATTATCCTTCTTATTTGCCTTGTTCTCCTTTTTTAATTGTTTTTCCAGGATTTTGCTAATTTCCAATTGATTAGTTAAGTCCTTAATTCTTCCCAAATTGATTTCTTTTTCAAAATCTTGTGTTGTTTTCATTAATGATGTTGTTGCTGCATCATCATATGAAGAATCCCTCTCAAAGAATTCTTGTGCAATGTCATTTTCTTCTTGTTTTCTTGGAGAATATGTTTCTACTTCCTTGTCTAAGTCAATGGGACTTTTATTCCTAAATCTTCTAGGAGTAGACATAACAGATGTTTCATTTTCCTGCATGGCCATGTTTTTAGCTCTTGTTCTGGGATACAAGGGTAAATTCATCAAGCCTCTCTTTTCCTGCTCTATTTTATCCTGTACTTCATTAATCTGTTCAATGAACTGATTTTTGGACATGAACTCTCTCCATACTATGTCTTGTGACCTCACCTGATACTCAACTAGGATTTTGATCAATCCTTGGTGGTAAATCTGTCCTGCTTTATGCCTGTGTTCCTGTCTCACTGATTCAATCATTCTCAAGAGGCTCCTATATAGGAAATATGGCAAGTTAATCTTATGCTCCCCCTTAATATGCTGTAGAAGACTGACATGATACAAGTGGGCAACGCTATATTCTCTATCACAAGTCAAAAACTTCTGAATGACCAAAACCAACTCACCCCATGGTTCATTGAACCATTCCCTTGGTATCCCTTTTGTTCTATCAAAATTTCCCTTCCGGTTCTTCTCAAGAAAGAAAGTCCATGCTTTCTCATTGAAGTGCAGGCCTTTGTAATATTTCTCCCCTATCATTGGTAAATCTAAAGCTTTGGAAAGGTATTCCTGAGTCACAGGAATAATAACTTCTCCTACCCGTGTCTGGCCCTGACTGAAATTGTTTATAAAGTCCCTGGTTATCTCTTCAGAGTGGCCATCAAATTTTTTTAAAAAGCCTATCATCCCTGCTTGGTAAATTTTTTCTATAGTTTCCTTCCCCCATCTTTCTATCTGAAATTTTGTCTCTACTCGGGCTGACATTGTTTCTGAAAACTAGTGAATGTATGCTTCTGCTGTTACTAATTTCATCTTGACAATAAAATTTTTATGACTATTTGTTCTTTTCAAAATGAAATTTTGAAAGTATAGAAGCTTACCTACTTCTTCACAACAATTTAACTTTAATTTCTTCAGCCTCTGTTTACCCTCTCTCTGCAGCAGCACTGTTTTAAATCCCTGTTCAAGCAATCAAACACCTGTATATCCCTGTCAATATGCTAAACTCTGTTCTGGTAAACAAACTACATATGAAAACCATTTTTTTCATAAAAGGGTTCTTAGTTTTCTAATGTATCTGTTTAGGCATTATTCTCATACTGTTCCATGTATGCCCATTACCCTACACTGTCACCAAAATCAAGCTATATGTTCACTGTGCATATACAATTATTAAAAACAAACAATGTTTCAACTATGTTCATACAAGAAGCTCATTCAAATGGCTCTTGGCCTCAACATAAAGATTTGAAAATCAACAAAATGCTCTCGGCCTGCTTAAAATATTGAAAAAAACAGTGCTTCGGCCTCAAATTGAAAACGCAAATAGCACATTTAAAATGAATTTTTAAATGGCTCGGCCTTTGCTCTTTTTGGCAATCAGCGCTCGGTCTTAGACATTACATAGCTCTTCTTTTAAACCTTGACACAGCTCTTTCAGCCCACACAGACTTCAACCCATTGTTTTAGTCAAAACAAAGACGTTCAGTGGCAAAAAAAAGGTTCATAACTGAGACACATCCATTATGTTTGCTCACCATACAGGCCATTTCCATACACAGGCATATGATATATCAATTGTATAAAGAATGACAGCCCGCAGCAAACAAAGGATGTGTATCAGCGCGCAATCAAAACAATGCTCAATCAACCAACAACGCGCAATCAAAACAAACATATCATATCTTTGGCGCTATGAAGTAGACTCTGCTTCCTCTGTTTTATGAACTTTGTTGTGATTGACAATACTGCACTCCGTTTTGGTTCACAAAACTTCACATGTGATCCTATACTCCTAACGTGTTATCCATGCAACAAGTTTAAACTTAAATTCTGTGCTATTTACTAGTGTTTCATGCCATGATTTACGCAGTGAATCTTATCACCATATTCATTAACTGCTGTCAACCGACTTATTGCTGGAGTTAATGTGTGTTTTCAGCGTTACCTGGTTGTCAACGAGCACTGAGGAGTGTGAAACGGTGCTCCAAATCCTTGTTGCTTCATTCAACGGACTGGTGGTGAGGGCAAAATCATTAACTATTAATTACAGGCAGTTTACAGCTACATTCCACAGTTGTCGAGCTTAAACAAACTACACCGTTACCTGAATGGATCCCGAGAATTTAGTGATCACTCGGCGTTAAGTTCGGGAAATTTCCCTTCTTAAATCGTCTCAAATCCGCTTCAATTTCCTTTTCACTAGCTTGGAGCTCCAAACACCATCTCTCTGAGCTATTCGGCAATGAAGAATGAGTTTGAAAAGTGCAAGAACCGTCGGTCAGTTTATGACCGTTTCGTGGGTGTACTATTCACTTTGTTCATTGGTGCTACAAAGTATGGAGAGGTATGGGTGTCCTGTTGACCAGTCGCCCGACTGTGTCATGAGGATGGCTGAATCATAGTTTTAAATTGAATGTATGCACATAACTCCTGCACAGCGCACAGTCCAATAGAAAATAGTCGTCACGCCACAGTGTTTACCCCGTACCTGTGTGCTGGCCGGGCTTGTTGTTTTGTTGATGTATTTTGATTTAATTGTTTACCCTTGGCTGCATACAACATGATTGCTGCTGTCGTGTGTTTATAACCATGTTTATGTAATGAGTTTGAGTGATGTGCAATTATCGGTTAATTCATATGCAATACTCCGCTACCGCATATGCAATCACAACTTTGTCTTTGTGCGTGTTCTTGCCATATGTTTTGCACTCGGGCTTCTCCTTATACACCTTACCTTATATCATATACATGCGCTTTACCTCATATCTTTTGCACGCGGCCTTCTCCTTATATCATATATATGCGCTTTGGGATATATGTATATAATCTTTATTTCACCATTTAACTATAGCGCATAACCATTTGGACTATAGTACATATATTGGCATATGGCATATATGGATTTTCATATAGCGCATGACTTCTTTGCTTACTTTGCTTATATGCACATCTTTATAATTTTAAAATGACCATCTTGGGTCATATTTAAAATTATCACCATTACTAATTCTTGAGTTGTATGTGAAGGTTGAAAAGTTGTCCCAGTTTGGTCTTTTTATGCGTCTAAAGAAAAATACTTAGGGTTATAGGGAATATGTATGGATATGTATGGATGAAATAGAATATGATGTATAGGGGTTATAACGAACATAGGATATGAAATGATAATGAATATCCTCAGGTACTAATTTCAACTTAACAAAGACTAAAAATTTCTAAGAAAAATTTGAATTTTCAAGCACAAAATGACTATACATATACTCCCCTGGATGATGTCTGTACAAGTGGGATGAAATCAGTTGATCAAATGTTGTAGATGGATTAAAAAGTAAACTTTATTGCTGCTCCTTGTTCTTCATGCTCTGGTTCTTGAATTGTTGTTCAGGTCTCTCTGTAACGATTTCTTAACTCAGGTCCCTCTGCAATGCTTATGGAATATGTACATGTTGTTTTGTCATTGGCAGGTCTTTCAGGTCCCTCTGTAATGATTTCTCATTTCAGGTCCCTCTAGTGACAATACAAGTTCCACCTATACTTCAGCTTTCCAGCTAAAGTTCTTATGCAATGCTCCCCCTTGCTTAAGATTTTACTTGTCCTCAAGTCAGTTGTCTGTGGAGAGTTTCCTGCATCGAAATTATGTGAGAACAGTAGAACAAGAATACAAAATTCATAGAGTCTAAGTTGCCTTGGTTTTCCCTTATGAATTCATGTTTTCTTGGTGCCAGTTTCCTGGTTTTCACTAGAAAACAAGTTATTTATTTTTAAATGTTTTTTTTTATATATATTTTTTTATGTATTTTTTATTGTATTTTTTCGTTTTTTTTTCTTAATTCATCTACAAGACTGGAAGATGGCTGAGCCTGGTGTGCCATAATTTCCAATTTTGTATCCTCTACCAGTTGTTTCATAAATGCTTCCTTACTGATAGGCCTATTATAAACTTTGAGCCTATGTCCATTCACTACAAATGAGGTGGAGTCCTGGTCGATTGTTCTGATCCTTACTGTTCCATTATCAAAGATTTCTTAAATTTCATATGGGCCTAGCCAGTGTGTCGTGAACTTTGCTTTGAAGTCTTTGAATTTGGAGTCAAAAAGTAAGGCCCAGTGTCCCTTTTGAAATGTCTTAGTTTTGATATATCTGTCGTGCCACTTCATTCTTTGTTGTTGCACCAATGTGGTATGTTCTATGGCTTGCTGATGATGCTCATCTAGTTGATTCAGTTCCATGATCCGTTGTTGTTGTGCTTCAGTCAGGTCTAGTCCTAGTTCAGCTACCAGTCTGTATGTTTGTATCTGAAACTCTATAGGCAATAAGGCCTTTTTGCCATATACCAACTGGTATGGACTAAAACTAGTTGTATTCTTCCATGTGATTCTGTAGGCCCATAGTGCATCTTTTAACTTTTCAGACCAATCTCTTCTGTTCAGCTGTACTGTTTTAGTCATGATATTTTCTAGGACTTTATTTGTTGATTCAACCTGGCCATTTGCTTGAGGGTGATATGGTGTATACTTCTTGTGTTTGATCTTGTATTTCTCTGTTAGATCTTGTACCAGCTTTGATGTAAATTGTGCCCCTTGATCTGTTACAATCTGTCTAGGTACTCCGTATCTTACAAAGATTTCTTCAAAGAGAAAGGTGACCACTGCATCTTCTGTTGCTCTGTTCACTGCTTTGGCCTCCGCCCATTTGGTTACATAGTCTGTGCATACTAGGATGTACCTCTTTCCATTTGATGGTGGATTAATAGGTCCAACAAAGTCAAGTGCCCATTGCTCAAATGGTTCTATGAGGACCTGTGGCTTGAGCGGCATCTTATCTAATGTGATTGGTCTCCCTGTTCTTTGGCAACTGTCACATTGCTTGACATATGCCTTAGAGTCTATGAAGATGGATGGCCAGTAATAGCCCAATTGCATCACCTTATATGCTGTTCGTTTGCCTGCAAAATGACCACCACATGGTTCATCATGACATGCTCTCAGAATGTCAAATATTTCATCTTCTCGCACACATTTTCTAATCATCAGATCTGAACCAGTATAAAATAAATCACCATTTACCCAACTATACCTAGAACTTTCTCTAACAATTTTTCTTCTTTGCTTTTTAGTGAATTGAGTTGGAAACTTTCCAGAAGATAAATAATTTGCAGTGTCTGCAAACCATGGTGTTTTTACTATTATGGCAAACAGGTGTTCATCTAGAAAGTTGTCTACAACCGGATTTGGGTCATTGGGTGATTGTATGCAGGACAGAAAGTCAACCACTTGATTTTCCTTGCTTGGACGGTCTTGTATGGTGATATTAAATTCTTGCAATAACAGTAACCATCTTTTTATTCTTCCATTGGTGATGGGTTTATTCATCAAGTATTTGAGTGTTTAATGATCTGTATGAATGAAAACTTGATATCTTGTTATATAGTGCCTGAATTTGTTTACTGCATGTATAACGACTAACATTTCTTTCTCTGTGACTGTGTAGTTCAATTTTACAGGTGTTAGATTCTTGCTTATAAAGTATATTGCATAATTGAACAAGTTCTCTTTCTGCCTAAGAGAGGCACCTATCGCAGTATCAGATGCATCAGTTGAAATATGAAATGGAAAAGACCAGTTTGGCCCAAGGAGAATGGCTGCCACTGACAATTTTTCTTTTAATATTTGACATGAATTTTGACAACTATTTGTCCATTGAAATTCAACATCTCTTGCTAATAGTTTGAAGAGAGGTTGGGCTATTTTACTAAAGTTTTCAATGAATCGTCTATAGTAGCCTGCATAGCCCAAAAAACTTCTTACCTCTTTTTGTGTTGTAGGTGACATTAGGTTAACTAGGACTTGGATTTTTGTTGGATCCACTTTAATTCCTGAAGCAGAAATATGGTGCCCCAGAACTATACCTTCTGTCAACATCATATAGCATTTTTCATTGCTCAATGACAAATTTGTTTCTATACATCGTTTCAAGACTTTCTCAAGATTGTTGAGGCAATTATTATACGTGTTTCCATAAACTGTGAAGTCATCCATATAAACCTCTACACATTCATGGACTAGATCAGCAAACATTGCAAGCACTGCTCTTCGGAAACTTGCAGGTGCATTGCATAAACCAAATGGCAAGACATTGTATGCATAGGTTCCCCATGGGCAAGTAAATGTTGTCTTGTCTTGGTCTTCTATTGCTATTCTAATCTGGTTGTATCCGCTAAACCCATCCAAGAAGGAGAAAAATTTCTTTCTAGCTAATGAGTCTAACACCTGGTCAATGAATGGTAGAGGAAAATGATCTTTTAGTGTGGCTTTATTTAATTCTCAATAGTCTACACATACCCTCCATTTTCCATTTTTCTTTGGTACTATTGCCAATGGAGAAACCCATTGACTATCTGAAATAGGATAGATGAATCCAACATTTAACAATTTTTGCAGTTCCTCCTTCACTATTTCTTTCATCATGGGATTCATTCTTCTTTGAGGTTGCCTTACAGGTTTGATTTGATCATTTGTATAGATGTGGTGGATACATGTGTTGGGATGGATTCCTTCCATATCAGTATAATCCCAGGAAAAATCTTTTGAGTATTTTCGTAATAATGCAATTACCTCTTGTTCTTGTGCTGATTGCAACTGATTTCCAATGTTTAAATGTTTTCCAGGATATACCTCAATTGTTTTTATTGTTGGATTGGAGATTGTTTTTATAGGAAAGATATCTATAAAAGAATTCCGCAAAGTTTGAACAGTACAAGTTTCCTGAAAACATTGATTCAAAAGGTCACTTGCAGCTTCATATTGGACTTCTCTAAGCTACTCTAAAATACTTGGTTTTGAAATGAAAAGATCCATTAAGTCTTCATTCTCTTCTTCTTCTCTAAAGTCAAAGAATTGATTTATAGTTAAAACCGATTTAGTTTGCTGCTTTTCTTGAGTTTCAAGTACTGATTCTAAAGAAGTTGATTGTGTAGGTGAATAAAGGGCAATGTGTTTCCTTTCATCTCCATGTGAAATAATCATGCTTCCTGATCTACATCCTATGAAGGCCTCAGCGGTAGCTAACCATGGTCTGCCTAAGATTAGAGGATGTCCTCCCAAATTTTTTTTTGGTTGCAAGATAAGGAAGTCAACAGGATACTCCCATGAATCCAAAGAGACTATGATATCTTCTAATATTCCTTCCAGAACAACTTTAGATCTATCTGCTAGTTCTAAAATTGTAGAAGTTGATCTAATGTTGTTTAAATGCAGAGTTTTCATTGTCTCCATTGTCATTACATTTATAGCTTCTCCCAAGTCTATTAATGTGTTTGGTACTGAGAAATTATTTATTGATATAGTAACCATAGGGATACCAGGATCAATATATTTCTCTACAATAGTTTGTGTAGACATAAGGCTTGCTAGTTTACCAATGACTTGGATTGTAGTAGGATCCTTCTTCTTTTTCTCTGATTTCTTAATACATAATTCGTTTATTGTTTTAGCATATATTGGTATTTCTTTAATTTCCTTCAACAAAGGAATTTTTACATAAGAATTTTTTAACTCATCTAAAATATCAAATTCAGGAAGGGTTATTCCTTTTTGTTGTTCCACTAACCTTTCAGGATAAGGTGGTGTTTGAGTTGTAATTGTTTTTCCTTTCTGAATTTGTATTTCAGTTTGTGATGTTTTAGGTGATTCTCCTTGTTCAGTTGGTTCTTCTATGATTGGTGGAGAATCCTTTTTAAGAACCTTTCCAGACCTTAAATGGACATCATTTAGAGGAAGAATAGAATATGTCGGAAAATACGTTGCTTCCTCTACAGTGTATGCAGACTTGTTCACTTTATTATTCAGATTTGCCACTGGTTGGGCTGGTAATTGAGTTGGTCTGGGTTGGTTTGAGGGTAGCTGTAACTGTTGTGGTTGGGTCAACAATGGTGGTGGATTTTTCTGTTGAAATGGCATGGATGGTGGATATGCAGAATTTTGTTGCGGAAATGGCATGGATTGTGGATATGGAAATGGATGTTGGTATTGTTGCTGGTAGTTCTGTTGATACTGTTGAGGTGGTTGGTTTCCATAACCATATCTGTCCAACCTTGTGCATGTTGTTGTGGATACTGTTGTGGAGGCTAAGCTTTCCATGGCATTGGAGGGGTCCAAATATTTTGAGGTGGATAGAGGTAATTTTGTTGAGGGAATTGTTGCGGATTTTGTTGAGGCATCCTAGGTTGCCATGGTCTTCGTGGTGCTACATAATAAAAACCTTCTATTCCTGGCACTTCTTCCATTGAGTTCATTTGTAATTCTTTCAATCTTAGATAGTTTTCTGTGGAATGATTTTCTGTACAAAGACCACATACCTGAATAATATCCAAAGGACATTCTCTCAATGGATGTTTCTTTCTACATTTGGAACAAAAGATTGCTAGAGCTTGTTCTTATTCTTCTTTCTTCTTGTTTGCCTTAAGAACATCCACTTGTGTTCCTAATGTACTTAAGAGGTTTGTTTTGAAGTTTTCCAATAAGCTCCCTATTCCAGCTCTTGTTATCCCTCCTGCAGTTGACTTTACTGCTTTTGAACTTACTTCTCTTTTTCCAGTTTTTGATCTTCGTCTAGAATATTTTTGACATAACTCAACAATTTCTTCGAATGACAGGTTTGAAATGTCTCCTTTACCCATTACATTCAAAATATCAAGGTATTCATCCCTTAAACCCTTGAGAAATATTATTCGAACCGTGTCCTGATTTAAAGAGTGTTGTTTAGATTTTTGTAGATTATATGCAAATCTTTCCAAATATTGCTCTAAACTTTCATCTTCTTGTTGTGTCATTCTGAAAACATCTTCCTTGGAATCTCTAGATCTACAATAAGCTTGATATTTTTTAAGGAAGACTGATCTCATGTCATCCCAAGAATTTATTGTTTGTTCTCCTAAACCCATGAACCATTTTAAAGCTGTTGCTTTCAATGTTGCAGGAAAAAGACGAAGTTTATGAATGTCATCAGTGTATCCATATCTTCTACATAGAATATCAAATTCAAACATAAAAGCATCAAGATCTTCCGTGGACATTCCATAAAAATTTGGCAATAAAGAAGGTGGAATATTTTTCATTTTCACTTCTTCTCCTAATATTGCACTTGTGTCTACTATTGGAAAGCCAAAGGTAGCCTCATGATCATTAACATGTTCTTGTCTTTTCCGATCATTTTCTATCTTCCTATCATTTTCTTGTATTGCCTCCTCCTCTCTTTTTCTTCTCCATTCCCTTTGTTGTCTTTCATACTCAATTCGTTGTTCAGGAGTGAAGATAACAGATCCATGTCCTTCTTCCACCATTGATTTAGTTGTTTCAATTTTAGGTGAAGATTCAGGTTGTTCAAAGACAGGTTGACTTATAGATGGAAGACAGGTGGTTTTCCCTTGATAATTTCCTTTTGTTTTCCTGAAGTTGATGGTTGCTTTTGTTTTGCTTCCCAAGCTATAAAAGTTTGCCTCTCAATCAAAGTTAATCTTTGGCCATTTCTTTGTTTTTCTAGCAATTTCTCAATTATTGGATTACCAGTAACTGGGGTGTTTGATGATCCTGTCGCTATTTGTGGGGGGTTTTTAATAAATATACCTTGAGGATCTCTAAATCTAGGCATAGAGAAACATAATTAAAGAAAAGGAATGTAACTAATGTTTTTGTTTGATTTGGATTTTATCTCTCTATTGACTATGCTGATATTTGCCTCCCTGGCAATGGCGCCAAAATGTTGAGCTAATTTGTGTACCTAAATTAACACAATTATTTCTTATCAATCTGGGTTGTTTATGCTTTGAGGCAAGTTCACTATATGTGAAGATCAGATATAATCAAACCTTGAGAGATAAGTTATTCAAAATCTTAAAGCAATACATCCTACAACTCTAATTCAATTAGTTTAAAGCAGAGGAAAAATATTGAAATGGTTCTTGACTCAAGAAGTCCACCTTTGCCTCAACTACCACTTAATGAATCAAAGATTAAAACCAAGAACCTAAGATGGATAAATTATTAATGAAATAAGCTCTTAACTTAAGAGACACATAAAGTATTTCATCATAATTTATTCATCTCAATACCAAAATCACAATAAGAAACTACTTGCATGAAAACCAAAGAAACTAGTTTTAATTCATCATTTTAGTAGAAGAGATTCTCAACTTGAACACTTGTTTTTCTCCAACTTAATAAAGTGATGAATAAGCTAAGAACTAATGAAATCAATCACCATGCATGAACCATAAAGGAATCTGAAGTAAAGCTTTGAAAAACCAGTTCTACAATAAACAGATTACAAGAAATAAAACTAGTTAACAAGGAAGTGTACTTAGCTTGGAGTGGGGGCCCTCCACCTTTGCCTTGCACACTTGAGAAGTGATATCAGAAGCTCAAATCAATTACACAAGTCTTCAAATTAACTCCTCAATCCAATAGTGTCACAACATAAAAGTATAATAAGTCAATACATAAGCCATCAAAGTTGTGGCTCTTAAATAAGAAGTCTCATGAAAAAAACTGATCTATATTCACTCTAGCAAACCCATCTACTCTAATCCATATATCCAAGTTGAATTCACTACTCCCATACCAAGAAATATGACCAATCCCATAGAATCGCAAAACTTCCCTATTTCTATGGGATTTCTGAATGACTAGTCATGATTGACTAGCACCAAATGGGTCTAATAAAGCTTGTTCTGTTCGAACTAAGCATAGCTGGCTTAGTCCTAGTTCCCAAGCTTTCCATTCATGTATTCAGTTCGTTCCCAAGTGTGCTACAACCACATCAACCATAGAGTGATTACGGGAATTTCTGAATCTACCAAATTTGCACTTAAAATCAAACTTTCATAAAAACTTTAGAAATTGACAAATTAAAGTTAAATACCTAAATGGATATCAAATATACATAAAAATGGAACGAATGAAGTGAAAATGGATGATAAATAGATGGATTAGTAAGTTTTTTAGAGCAAAATAAGACCAAAACTAAGGCCCAACAATGCACAAAGTTAGCTAGCACTGACCTCCAAGCTTGGTCTATGCAATTCTCGGAGGCAATGCCCTCCTGACCTAGAAAATTGTGCAATGTAGTCCCTAGGCTTGCATGTCACTGCTAACTAAAATGTCACATTGTGCACTTTCAATCCTCAGTAGGCTAGAATGGAATGTGTATTGCATAGTCCCAATAGTTATTCAACTTCCTAATAGCATGAACTATGCCTTGCGCAGTTTTGGTAGTGAGTCTCCCAGCTTCCCGATGAAAATTGCACAATATTTACAATGAGTCACACATGTATGTTACATGACATCCCTCCAATTTATTTTGGTCTTCAACTGACATATTGCTTTCCATGAGTGTTTCTATGTCTCTAGGTATCACAGGTATTCATCTGCCTCTTAGCGGTATAGGTACAATGGCGTCCAGGAGAGCGGAGTTAAAGGACACGATTGAGAGCACAACTGGAGATACAGTTGAACAAGTATCTATGATCTTGCGTACTATGAAAGCATCAAGTCATTTATAGACAATGATATCAAGATGTAATGCCAACAACATTGTAGTGAGCATCACCATCGGTAATAGCAAAGGGTAGCAAACACGCACGTGAGAAAGTGAAGAGGAAGGTTTTTGACATCGGAGAGGCAGAGGAAAGCTGGAATTTCAAAGAAGATCTATTTGTGATGAAAGAAGCTTTGGATATTAAGGTTTTGAGGTGATAATGTGACAAGAGGATTGCACAAAGGTGGAGAGAGAAAAAGAGAAGGATTTACAGTAGCCGAAGAGGCAACTTAATGAAGAACATGAGCTGCAAAAATGAGAGAAGCAAGTGTAGCAGGAATAGGTACAGCAGGAGGTGAAAAATGCATAGACTGATGAAATTGTGCCCATACAAGATATAGAAATAAAGCAGACAGGGTGAGCAGTGTTGTCGATCACACGCACGGGTGTTCAAGAGCATGAATGTCATTGTGCGCATGCATGTGATCACATCCATTGGTACACTCACCAAGGCGAAGACAAAGAACCAAGTCTGACTAGAGCTAGACATGTACTTTGACGAGTTTATGTGCATATCCACCAACAAACACTTGGATATCAACTCAAACACTATGCATTAGTATGTTGTTGGTCTAATTGCATTGAAGACTATGATGCACATGTTATCAAATGAGCTAGACGGAGGAGCCATAGAAGTGTACCTAGATGCAACAGAAGTAAGAATTTGCTTTCAACAAGATGTCACCATTGAGCACATGGAAACCATCATGAAGTATTGAGCCTGGCATTGGCTCGCCACCATCAATCTTCACGCAGACGTCAAAGAGTTGGTCTTCCAATGGCTATCTGAGTCTTAGTGATGTCTCGCGTGGCTTATTCATGTCTATTTTGTCTGACATGAGTACGTGTGTAGATTGTAATGTGACATCTTGTACAAGTGAAAGACCAAGTGTTAATGATTGAATGTAACAATCGTGTAGTAGTTGAAGGGTCATGAGGGTAGGTGAAGAGTCACAAATGGGATTTTCAAGGGTCACTGTAGGCTTTTATAGTTATAGGACCTCATAACTCATTGCACAGACTTTTGGGAGCCAAGCTTCCTATAGGTGTATCTTAGAGAAAAGTTGGAGTGTATTGTAATAGGCCTTAGCCTCTCTACAAGTGTAGATCTAGTATATCTCTTTGAAGGAGCAGGAAGCAGTGATTATAATGTTTTGTTGTGGGGACTAGTAGTTGGACATGTATGATTGGAACTTTCACTATCTTAATATAAAAAGCTAACACGTTTCATGCATACGTTTTTATTGTATTTCAGCTATCTTGGTTACACTAACGATATATGTATCTGTTTTCTTATGCATGTATGTATGGAATCTTTCTATATATGTATGTATGAATCTAGATGAGATGTGATGTATGTTTAACCATCAATTTGGATTGATGATTCACTTTCCTTTCAGCTTGTGATGTACCATTACTCATGTGTTCCCTTCCAAGTTGCATGTTTCCACAAGTTTCCATGGGGCGCACTTATCCCACTTCCCGTATGTTAGAACCCTTCATGCACCTTCCTTGCCTTGCTATGTTGGTCACACCATTGCGACTAACAAGGACAACTTGATTTCCTCTGCACACAACCGCAATCAAGGTGATAGCGTATCACCCACTGCTAGGACTCATACACCAAACGGCCTGAGGTCTGGTTGGGACCTCTTACCGGGGAGATCCCTTGACATGTTGTCAGGTCCAGCACCGTCCATAGGCTGGAATTGTGTTTCCCATTCAAGAATTGATGTGAATTTTCCTTTGATGTAATTTTATTCTTCCACCAAATATTCTATTATGTCATCAAGATCCATATTTTATTGAAAATATGTTCAAATTTTGTCCATTTCTTTATAAAACTTAGCATGGTATTTGCACAATATTTCGCTTGCCTGTATTTCTTGCATCTTAAAAACCTCTAGGCTATTCTCCAGTTTTTGACTTTGAATTGATTGAGACTTAAGAGTTTCAATTTATTATTTCATTTTTGTCGTGATGGTTAGAAGTTTATTGTCACATTCTTCCTTCAATATGAATATCTTTTGTGGATGTGCATATTCAATTAGCTGCATGTCTACAAAGTGTTTGAGTTTCAATTCACTCAACTAATTTTTGTATTCATTCTCCAAGTTCCGTCTTTCGATGATGAAACCAACTATAGGTGTGGTGGAATTCTTCTGCCAACTTTCTTCAACAAAATCTTTGGATTTCTCAAATTTCATTTTCTATATGGTTTATATTTTGTAGATTGTTCTTATAGGTGGTGGAAATTTTGCCAACATGGTGCTAGTTGTAATCGACAAATGATCCTATATATTGGGAGGATTATTTATCTTTTTCCTCAACATTTCTTGTTGCTTGCTAGTTGAATTCCAAAATGGGTTTGAAACTGTTAAGCTTTATTTTCTTCATTTTTTTGACAAATGACTTGGTTTGAGCATTAAGTTAATACTCAGTCAGGGATGGAAAAATTTAAAGAAAACTTTGTAATTTAGTTATAGGTTTAAATAAAAAAGTCTCAAGAAGGAATTTCGTATAAATTGGAGTCATGGATGTGTCGTGGCAAGTTTATGGAATGGATATTTGGGTGCCTTATTCTTGTTGCTAAGGAAACTCTTTTTCTCAGCTAGAGAAGGTGGTAAATGTTGACATAGGGTTCCTTGTAATTTGATATTATTTATTTGTGTCAATCTCCATTTATTCAATTTCCTCATTAACTTTCTTTTCCTCTATGTGTGCCTTGGTTGTGTCGCTTGTCTTGTCAATAATAATGACATTTTCGCTAGAGGAACTATATTTTCCCATTGGTTTTTCTTTCTTTGGACTCACTTGTTTCTAACCTATGACTTGTGTGTTCCTTCCTTCCATCCTGTTTTTGTAGAATAGGAAACAAGCTCTCAAATCATTTCGTTGAAACTGTATTTCAAAATCTCAATAGATTTGATCTCTTCAATTGTAGTATTTGTATGAAGACTCTTCTAGTTATGGAAGTCCTCATAGAAATTTTCTCTAAATTTTTGCATTTACTTCTATCCTCCCTACTCAACAACTGCCCTCTTTGAAAATCTTGGTCAAAATTATCAATATTAATGAAAATTTCATTGAAGGTGGGATGTTGATTTGTGTAGGTTTTGATGTAGCTGACAAAAATATAATGTTCATTGACGATTCTGCAAGGGTTATAATCATGAAGGAAAAATGAATAAAACCAAACAAGGTTGAGTTCTTTGGCCTCCTTAAATGCATGTCCTTGTTCCTTGAGTGAAACGCTTCCAAAGTGAATTGGGAAGTTTGTCTAGGTTTTCTTCTGAAGTTTGCTCAATTTCCGAGCTTGTCCATCCAAGGAATAATTGAATGGCTACCTCTCTTAAATCTATCCTCTCTGGAATATATCTAGGAAGAATGTGATGGCCAACTTCACTTCAATATAATTTGATATATGTGAAAATTATTTCCATGAACCAACCTCCTATTTCTTGTAAGGCATCTTTAAGGCCTTCACTAACCCTTGGAGGGTTTCCTCCAAATATAATATGATGGGAATTAGTCATAACATAATTAAAATGTCATTATATTCTAATTTGAAGTTACTTTCCCACAAAATTGGTGTATAATTATGAATAGGAAGTTCCTTATCATCTCGGTAATTCTATTTGATTAGAGGAATTATAACAAAAACAATTACAATATTGATAATGTAGGCTGGAATGCAAAAGCGTTGACCATATTGTGGAGTAGACATAACAGAAAACATAAGGGAAACTATTAAATTATGAGAAATAATTTCGGTGCAATTGAAATGCTTTGAAATCAACGAGTAGGTTGTGCATTAAATCCATCCATTGCAATTTGCAATTCTCAAGGTCTTTCTCTCCATATAGATGGGACAACATTATCATGAGGAACCTAACAGGTCTTTTGAAAATGATGATCAAGTATTATTTTTATCCCTTAAGTTTAAAGCCTTCTTTACATTCTCACAACCAATGTTTCACAATTTTTTCATAATTCCCTTCACACTTCTTGAACACTATGTTGTTCAAGTTATCGAGAAACAAGGAAAGTTTGGCAGGACAAAGCTTGTAAATTGTCGAAAGTACATTTGGACTACAAGAGGCTATAACATTTTTGTTTTAGTCTATTATACTGCAGATGGGAAAATCCAGATGTCTCATGGCCCATGAAACCATGTCATAATAAGGAAAAGTTTTAGCTCTAGCAACAGCTTTGTGTAGTTATGTACCTCTAAGTTTTGCAAATTGAATGTTTTTGTCTTCAATTGAAGTTTTAAAATTTAACCAAATTCTATTCTCAAAGGATTTATATATTTATTCCCACTTCATCATACGTGCGATTCTCATTTTGAAGGTGGTGTCAGAGATGGGAGTTCTATTGACATTGAAGAGTTATGGTTCATGTTTTTCCTCTCCATTAAGGAATTCCTTGAATGTGTTGTATGGCATGTTTTGACATGATGGATTTATATTCTTTCCCATATTGTGCCTTGCAGATGAATAAAGAGATTGATTTGTCAATGAGATATGTCAAATTAACTGATGAAATTGTGTATGATAGTGTATGCTTACCATAAATCACACGACTTACAGTGAATTTGAACTTGATAGTTTATAATGAGGGAAAAGAGTTAGAGAACCACTATAAAAGCGATGAGGATAAGAGAGTGAAAAATATAGTGTGAAGCAAGAAATTTTCTATATTTTCTTGAAATCCTTGGGATGTCCAACAACTCTATAGGGCATTGTGTCTATTGGCATTTGATTTGCGGCAACCTAATCTAGAGGAGGAAACCCTTGAAAAGTTTGTCATGTAGACATTTGAGCTCCACCAGGATAAGCTAAATTCCATCGGGTACCTTCCATTCAGGGGAATGTAACACCACTAATAATTTGACTGTTAGTGAGTTGTGTAAAACCTATTTCATATAGTCCTCTAGTAGACATAATAGATCCAAAGGGAGCTTGTTGTTCAGTAGAAGGAAAACATGTGATGGGAGGTTATTTTACAGTATAAGGAAAACATGTTATGGGAGGTTGTTTTCCAGTAGAAGGAAAATGTCATATGGGAGATTGTTGTCTAGTAGAAGGAAGAAATAGTTGGGGAAGTCCCCCCTAGTGAATGGAAAAAAGATACTAAGGAAGTTTGTTGTTAAAAACTTATCCCACTAGACATACAATTGGGTTGGTGACTAGACATTGGTGGGACACTATGCATAGAAGCTTGAGAACCAACAACAATTTGAGGTGTTTGTACCATACATGGAATAGATGAAACATATGAAATTACAGTAAACCAAGGATAATGAAAATTTGAGGGACTAGTAGCAGCTCCAAAAAATGTTTTTCTTAGTGATTGATATCCAACAGGTATAGAAGGTCCACCATAAATATTAGGTTAAGTAGGTCCACTAGAATCAATAGAATTTCTAGGCTAAGAATATAGGGAAAACAAGAAGGTTTACTAGGCTCAGAAGATCCACCCATAATAGAAGGTAAAGATTTCATTAAAGTACTACGAGGTGTAGATTTTGTGGACATTGACTAATGCATGGTTAGACTAGTAAGAAAATAAAAAGGAGTGCATAAAAGTGGAAATATCCTAGATGCATAATGTGTGTCAATCTCTAAATGTAGACGTTGACTTCCAAGAGGTCTAGCAATAAGAGATTGATACCAAGGATTATCCCTCCATGGGATTGCGATAGGTAATTCAACAAGAACAAGGTATCTTATATTGGTTATTGGAGGATTAATTGGAGAATGGTATTATTGAGAAACAACCTTTATGTGAAGTAGACTAGGTGGAAGAACAATTATAAGTTTGTCTCCTGAAGAGATAGATTCTTGAGGACTAAATATTCAAGGAGTAGACACTAAGCGCGTTGAAGGAGGAATGCCACTTTCCAAAGTTAGAACTTCAATAATTTTTTGTTCTAATGTTTCAGGTTCAACAACCTTCGACTCCAATGTTTCAAGTTTTTCAATCTTTGGCTGCAAAGTTATAGTTTCAATAGTTCCAGGCCTTGCAACCTTAGGCTCTAATGTTTCAAGTTCCATAATTTCACATTGTATAACTTTAGGTTCTAATGTTTCAAGTTCCATAATTTTAGGTTGTATAACTTGAGTTAGTTCAGGGAGCAAATGAGCCCATTGGGTAGTCTCAATATGAAAATCAAGCATGTTCAACCACCATCATCCATTTTCAACCATGATCAATCATTCTCAACCATGTTCAACCACTGTAAATCATGATCTATAGTCGCAATGTTAAATTATATTGAATTTCGTTCAATGTTGAATTGTTACATTACAAAACTTGGGTTTAATACAAGGTTTATAATATTACAACCTTTTAATATTCAATTTATAATATTAAATTTTAATGTTGGGTTTATAATTTGTACTATTAGGGTTCATAATATTAATATTAGTGTTTCATTTTAATCCCTTGGGTTTTTAATATTAATCCCTTAGGTTTATAATATTAATCTCTTGGGTTTGAAATTACTGCCCTTAGTTTATAATCCTTTGTCGCATTGTGAGAAATTTTGTCTCAATATGGAAATAAATCATGGTCAACCATGGTCAATAATCATGGTGACATTGTGACAAATATTGTCTCATGGTCCACCATCACGTTGTGAAAACCATTGTCAACCATGATCAATGATGGTTAACAATATGAGAGAAAAATCCTTGGCTTTATTATCCTTTTGGTTTTCAATATTGTTATCTTGGGTATATTAATCATTTAGGTTCATAATGTTGATCCTAAGGTTTATAATATTAATCTTAGTGTTTCATGTCTATATCAGGGTTTATAATATTTGTCTTACGGTTTATATCCCTTCGATTTACAATGTTAATTCATTATGTTTAATATTATTCCCTTGGGCTTATAATCCCTTGGGTTTATTAGTCACTTGCCTTAATGATATCAATCCCTTAGGTTTATTATTTGAAGGGTCCATATTCCTAGGATATAATAATAATGTTAGGGTTTAATTTGAATCTCTTGGGTTTATAATCCATTCAGTTTACAATACAAATTCCTTGGGTTTATTAATATTTATTAGATGCTTATTTAAGAGTACTTAATAATAATAATAATAATAACAATAATAATGACAATATATAATTTATAAATAAAACATAAAATTATTAATGTTAATACTAATAAATAAACAATTGTATATATAGTTGATACATGCCTATGATTGTTTATCAACCACATTTATTAATATGGTCATGCATGTGATTGATATATGCCTATCAAAACGTATAAACCACATTTTTTAATGTGGTTGTGCTAGATTTTCTCAATATTAAAGTCAACTATAGTCAAGCATGGTCAATCATGACTAGCATTGGTCAAGCATGATCGAACATGGTCAATTATGGTCAATCATGGTCTAACATTGCATTGTGAGAAAGATTGTCACAGTATGAAAATTAACCATGGGCAGCCATGTTCAATCACGGTAAGCCATGGTACAAAATCACATTGTGACAAAGATTGTGTCAATATGAAAATCAACCATGGTCAACAATGGCCTAATGTCTCTTTGTATTGAAGACTGTCTTGATATGAAAATCAATCATGGTCAACCAAGGTCAACCATGGTCTAATGTCTCATTGTGACAAAGATTGTCTTGATATAAAAATCAGTCATGGTCAATCATGTTCCAACCCCGCATTGTAATAAATATTGTCTCAATATGAAAATGAGCCATACTCAACCATGTTTATTTTAGTGTTTGTAATATTTATGTTAGAGTTTATATAGCTTGGGTTTATAATATTAATCCATTGGGTTTAATATTATTCCCTCGTGTTCATAATTCCTTCGGTTATTAGTATTAGTCCCCTCGGTTTATTATTCCCTTGGGTTTATAAAACTAATCCCTTGAGATTATTAATCTAAGGGTTCATATTCTTAGGGTATAATATTATTCATAGGGTTTATAATATAAATTTTAGGTTTTAATATATATCCATTGGGTTTCTATATCAACTCCGGTCCAATGTCGCATTATGACAAATATTGTGTCAATATGAAAATAAACCGTGGTCAACCATGTTTGTTTTAGGGTTTATAATATTTATCTTAGTAATTATATAACTTGGGTTTACAATATTAATCCCTTTATTTTTTAATGTTATTCTATTGGGTTTATTAATCCCTTAGGTTTATTATAATAATCCTTTTGGTTTATAATATTAATGATCCCTTTGGTTTATAATATTAATAATCCCTTTGGTTAGTAATATAAGGATTTATTTAGGGAGGAAGGAGTGGGAGGGGTGCTTTATAACTTCGATAGAATAATTGAAAGAGGACCACCCCCCCGAGGACTGGAGCAAGAAACAAATAATCAAGTTGAAGCTTTATCACTCTCGTGAGGTTTGAAGATCAATGTCTCCAAAGGAATATGGCACTTAATTATCTTTGCTGACTAAGTGATTTTCATACAAAAGTGTTCAAGGTCCTTTAGGGATAGGCACCTCATAGAATCTGAATCTTCTCCTATGTTCATAAGGATTATGATTCTTCTCAGTATATTCGACGATGTAAGATTCTACCATGTAAAACGAGAGAGTAATCATGAGGCAGATTCTCAAAGCCAACATCAGCAGCGCATTGGAACAATGAGTCTTGTTCATTGATCAAACTAAACATATATGTCATATCTTGTAAGTTTTAAGTGTGAAGCCAAATTCACGGAGGATTCTAGATCAGATCTTTCTAGATCTCCAGGATTCTAGATCTTTCTACACCGCCATTACTTTCTAGAATCACATGCAGGATTCTAGATCCTCCTACACTGCTAATGGTTTCTATATCATTCCAGATCTCCATCTGAATCACACACATGATTCTAGATCCTTCTTCTGCCTCTATAAATTTGTAATTTCTTTGGCCAAGGAAGGCAAGACAAGGCCCAAGCATGTTATGTAATGCAAAGTTATTTCTATTCTCTAGTGATTGCTTTATCTATTCTATTGTTTCTGAATAAGTAATCTTGTTGTTTCTCCATTTGTCTGTCTTTGTGAATTATTCTCTGCTATTGTCATCTAAGTCTTTGAGTATAAATCCGTTGTGTGTTATGTATGCACTGATCTAACAACTCATATCAGAGCCAAGTTCGAATATCCACTGTGCAAGCCACTTAGTGCCATCGCCTTACTCTCGTAACATTCGTTAAAATGTTGGGTGTTACCCCTAGAGCTGTTGAAGGATATGTCCAAGAAATAGCTGAGGAACGCTGGAACTAAAAGGCAGTTGCTGCAAGAAAAACAAGGTCATGGATCTATGTTGAAATGTGTTGCTGGAGTTTGAAACGTGGAGATTCATGGAGTTATAGTTGAAACGTGGTGTTCCAGTTTAATGAATGAGGAGCTGCGACGCAAGTCAATTGCGGAAAACAAGGGAGGAGAGGCCCTAGCTCTAGCTGATCATGGTAGGAGAATGGATCAATGCCGGCAAGGGTGATCAAGATCGAGAGGCAGATCAAAATCAAGGAGAGGAAGGATCATTTGCTTTCATTGTGGCAAACTCGGGCACATGAAGAAAGAATGTCAATTTTGGAATAAAGGACAAAAGGATCAGAGACCATCCAGTACAAATCACAAGTCATGCAACACAAATGAAGGTGAGGCTACCACTATAGCCATAGAAGGTGATGTGTTGTTTACTGTTTCAGTAGAAGATGCATGTGTATATACATTTAGCAGTAACTTTGATTGGATCCTTGACTCTGGGGCATCTCACCATGTAACCCCATGCAAAGATAGTTTTGTTTCATATAATCCTGGTGACTATGGTAGAGTGGATTTGGGGAATAATCATTTTTGCAGTATTGTTGGAGTGGGAGACGTCCAGATCAAGATGAAAGATGGACAAGATATATTGTTGAAACAGGTTAGGGATGTACTAGAAATGTGAATGAGTTTAATCTCTATGGGATGACTGGATGATGAAGGCTATTTGACAGGCTTTGGAAAGGAGGCTAGAAGATTAGCAAAGGTGCATTGGTCGTTGCAAAAGGACCCATGACAAGAACATTATACACATTGAAGACACTGATAGGAAAATCAAATTTGGCTACTATCACAAAAGAAGGAAATTCAGCAGATATGTGGCATAAGCATTTGGGTCACATAAGCGAGAAGGGCCTAAAAATCCTTATTGGTAAAAATTTATTTCCAGGTTTGAAATCCTACAATATCGATCTTTGTGAGCATTTTATATATGGTAGACAAAGAAGGGTTTCATTCCTTAGAGGTGGCCATGACAAAAAGAAAAATGTGTTAGAATTGGTACACTCAGATGTCTTTGGGCCTGTTAACATCAAATCATTAGGAGGAGCATCATATTTTGTAACGTTTATAGGTGATGCATCTAGGAAGGTTTGGGAATATCCTATGAAAAATAAAAGTGAAGATTTTGGAATATTTCAAAAATTGCATGTTGCTGTTGAAAGAGAGACTAAAAAATTGTTGAAGTGTAAGAACAGTTAATGGTGGAGAATATTGCTCAAATGCATTTAAGGAATATTGCAACAGGTTTGGCATAAAGAATGACAAGACTCTGCCTGGTACTCCTCAACAGAATGGTGTCGCAGAAAGGATGAATCACATCATTATGGAAAAGGTGCGAAGTATGTTGTCCAATTCCGTTTTGGAGAGGAATTTTTGGGCTGAAGTAGTCAGGAACGCTTGCTACCTCATAAATAGATATCCAACTACAGCCTTGGATTGCGGTATCCCTGAAGAAGTTTGGACTGGTAAGAATTTGCATTATTCTCACTTGAAAATCTTTGAATTTGAACCATTCGTACATATTCCCAAAGAAAATAGAACTAAGCTAGATTATAAATCTATGAAATGCATTTTTTTGGGATATGCGGGTGAAGATCTTGGTTATCGTCTATGGGATCCAGTCAAACATGAAATTATTAGAAGCAAGGATGTTATATTTAATGAGTCATAAATGTTCAAGAGGACTGTAGGTGAGTTGGAGGTTAAGAAGGTTATTGACAGGTTTGAAGAGCAGCAGGAAAACATACCACCAATACAAGAAAATGAATAGAAAATTGAGGAGCATGAAGAATAACAAGTGGAAAATGATGAACAACAAGAAGAAGGAATCTTGCGGGAACTTTTACAGGAGATTCAACTTGATAATGCACCACCACAGTTGGTTCCCAGATCTTCTAGGCCTCCTAAGACTTCACAAAGGTATCCTCCTTCAAACTATATTTTGTTGACTAATGAAGGTGAACCTAATTGTTTTCAAGAAGTTTGTAATGTCGAGCATAGTAAACAATGGAAGAAAGCAATGGAAGAAGAAATGAACTCCTTGTGGGAAAATAAAACTTGGGAGTTGGTAAACCTTCCAAAAGGAAGAAAGGCTCTACAAAACAAATTGGTGTATAGGATTAAGCATGAAGGTGTCAAAAAGAAGGAGAGGTATAAAACAAGAGTGGTGGTGAAAGGTTTTGCCCGAAAAGAAGGTAATGACTTCACTGAAATTTTCTCAGCTATTGTTAAAATGTCATCCATTAGAGTCATTCTTGGTCTAGTTGCTGCTTTATACCTAGAAAGTGAACAGTTAGATGTTAAAACTGCATTCCTTCATGGTGAATTGGAGGAAGAAATTTTTATGGAGTAGCCAAAAGGCTTCATAGAAAAAGGAAAAGAAGGCCTTGTTTATAGGTTGAAGAAGAGTCTCTATGGGTTGAAACAGGCACCTTAACAATGGTATAATAAATTTGATTCATTCATTTTGGAACATGGTTTTAAGAGGTTGGAAGATGACCATTGTGTCTATATCAAGAGGTATGATCAAGGAAAGTATATCATATTATTATTATATGTGGATGACATGTCGATTGTTGGGCATGATAAGAATAAGATCAATAGGTTGAAGAAAGATTTGGGTAGCAAATTTGCAATGAACGATTTGGGACCAGCACAATAGATATTGGGCATGTGGATTATGCGTGACATGAAAAACAAAAGGTTGTGGCTGTCACAGGAAAAATATATCCAGAAGGTTCTTGACAAGTTTAATATGAAGGATGCCAACCCAGTTGGTACACCCCTTACAACCCACTTCAAGTTGAGTACTGAATCATGTGCTAGTGATGACAAGGAGAAAGAAGAGATGAGCAAGATTCCTTATGCTTTAGTAGTTGGCAGCTTAATGTATGCCATGGTATGCACACGAACAGAGATTGCATATTTAGTGGGAGTAGTGAGAAGGTTCCTTAACAATCCAGGCAAACAACATTGACAAGCATTAAAATGGATTTTAAGGTATCTCAAGGGTACTAGTCATTACTGTTTATGTTTTGGTCATGATGAGACTGTGCTTGAAGGATTTACAAATGCAGATATGGCTGGAGATATGGATACCAGAAAGTTCACTACATGTTATTTGTATACATTTGCAGGTGTAGCAATATCTTGGGTGTCAAGGCTACAAAGAATAGTAGCCATCTCTACAATAGAAGCAGAGTACATAGTTGCAACAGAAGCTTGTAAAGAGATGTTGTTGATGCAGCGATTCCTAGGAGAGATAGGAATAAAGTAGGACAACTATGTGTTATATTGTGATAGTCAGAGTGCCATTCACTTGGCGAAAGACCCAGCATTTCATTCAAAAACCAAGCACATTGACTTAAGGTACCATTGGATCCGGCATGTGTTGGAGGAAGAACAATTATCCTTGGAAGAGATCCATACAGATAGGAACCTTGCTCATATGCTCACTAAGATTCTACCACGAAATAAACATGAGTTATGTAGAGGCATGGTAGGATAGGGTGTGACTTGATGACTCTTATTTGGCTTCAAGTGGGAGAATGTTAAGTGTGAAGCCAAATTCATGGAGGATTCTACATCAGATCTTTCTAGATCTCCAGGATTCTAGATCTTTCTACACTGCCATTAGTTTCTAGAATCACATGCAGGATTCTAGATCCTCCTACACCGCCAGTGGCTTCTAGATCATTCCAGATCTCCATCTGAATCACACACAGGATTCTAGATCCTTCTTTTGCCTCTATAAATTTGTAATTTTTCTGGCCAAGGAATGCAAGCCAAGGCCCAAGCCTGTCAGGTAATGCAAAGTGATTTCTGTTCTCCAGTGATTGTTTTATCTATGTCGTTGTTTCTAACTAAGTAATCTTGTTGTTTCTCCATTTTTTTGTCTCTGTGAATTATTCTCTTTTATTTCCGTCTAAGTCTCTAAGTATAAATCCATTGTGTGTTATGTATGCTCTGATCTAACAATAGGCACCTCATAGAATCTAAATCTTCTCCTATGCTCATAAGGATTATGATTCTTCTCAGTATATTCGACGATGTAAGACTCTACCATGTAAAATGAGAGAGTAATCATGAGGTAGATTCTCAATGCCAACATTAGCGGTGCATTGGAACATTGACTCTTGTTCATTGATCAAACTAAACCTATATGTCATATCTTGTAATTAATCATATAATTATACCTTCGTTTGCAGATAGTTGGAGTAATGCAAGTATTAAAGAGCATATAAAAAACCCATTCGAGTCACATCTTAGGGAAGTACATGAATTTCTTGGGAGGTGGAATAAGAAGCTGGTGGGTATTAACTACAGTTGTGGGCTCTTGAATTTATGAGCCATGTTGAAGCTCATCTGGAATCCCTTTCATTTGTTGTTAAATGTGAAGCTTGACGAAGGTTATTTTAGTACTCTCCTCCAGCATATTCGAGTGGTAGCATGTCATTTCGAATGTAATATGGTGATGCATATAAACCACAAAATAATCTAGACGCAAGGAAGGATAGCCTACAAAATGGCTTCCGCAAACCTTAATGGAAGTGGTGATAGTGTAGAGGAATAAGGAAACTCGAGCAATGAAAATGTGGTGACCTTGGTAGCGTAGATCAGGAAGTAAGTAATGCAAGAGTTATAAAATCAAATAATGGTGGTTTTGAGGGACCTTATAGGGATTGGAAATGATTTAGAGCTACTTTAGAAACCCATGGAGCATTTGAACACTGATATGATTAACCTGAATTTTAAGGTGGATAATATAGGGATAAACATGGAAACAACTACTCTTGGCATGCTCAATGAGCTCTTTGGGCTGGAAGGAACCCCTTCTTCCACTTTTGAGGCTGAAGGGGAGGCAGAACAACAACGACATTGGTCTGAGTTGAACTTGGTCTCTGGTCAATCCGTTGAAGTGACCTAGGAGGAAAATCTCATTGGAAAAATGCAAAATAGTGGGTAGTCAGTCACTTCATAGTTTTTATGCCTTTTCATGTTGTTAAGTTTTGTGGTGTATTTTGGAGAAGCTATAGTATAAATGATCTAAGCAGTAGAGTCATAAATAATAGGGGTAGTTTTGGATACTCTATGGAGTTATATATGCAAATCTTTGAAATAGAGCAGATTTTGAATGTAAGCGGCCTCACTCATTTCCATCTTTAATATATAAAAATGTTGTCTATTTCTTTGAGGAAAAAAACCCAAGATTTATTATATTCTTGATAATATCAATAATATTATAATATTATTAAATACAACAATAATTATTATAAATTTTCATTGTAATTGTTTTAATTATTATAGTAATTATAATAAAATAATAAAATATTTATAATAGATTAATTATTATGTTATTATTATTATATTTATATATTTATTAGTTTAAATATCAATATTAATATTAAATTTATGTTCATTTATGGTTATGGTTGTATATCAACCACATTTATTAATGTGATTGTGCTATTTAAAAGCCAAAAAAATAATAATTTACTATTTTCTATGATTCCTAAAAATAAAAAAAAAATTTAATGATAAATTTTAATAAGATTTATAAACTTTACTGATCCTGCTATAATGACACTTCCTTCTCCGTCTTACTTATTTTGTTGTGATGGCAAGGAAACCAACGTTTTTCAATATATAGCAATGAGTGACAAGATTTGGTTTTAACATGGCTAAAACCGGGTATAAATTTTAGCTTTTAACATAGCTAAGCAATCGACATAAGGCTACTCCAGAAGAGGCCATTTCAGTAGGGCGATCAACCACCTTGATGTAAATGGAAGGACGTGCGGGAGGATGAAAACGAAAGAAAGAAGAAAACACAAAGATTTATAGAACTAAAAATATTTAGTGAACAACAAATCTAATAAATTCACAATGTAATTAAAAAGCGCCATACACCTAATAAATTCCTAATGTAATTAAAAAGCGCCTCACATATGGGGCCTAAGCCGTATATATTTTTATTATACAATAAATTATTCATTAAAATATACTTATCTTATATAAATGTAATTAGTTGAAATAATAGGTTAATTATAAGTTAATAATCATTATTATATCATAATTATTATCTGGACAAAATTAATTTTTTTGGGGTCAATTTTATTAAAATTGTTAGAATTTTTTTTGAAAGTTATAAATTTGAGTTATTTAATTTGTAAAGTCTAATTATTTTAAAGTTTTTAAAGGCTTTGTATTTATTTATACATTCAAAAATGTAAATTACAATTTCAGCAAAAATTATATCTTTTATTATTTTATGTAGGCTATCATTGTTATATCTCACAATAATGCAGTTTTGATTTAACATGTTGATTTCAATAACATTTTTATAAAATTTCATTCAAAATTTAAGTTACCATAAATTAATACCATAGATTATTAATAGCACATGTCTAATATTTAACTGAAAGACAAAATATTTTTACATATGAATGAGGCATTACAGCACTAGACAAACCAGAACTGCCCCACTACATGTTTAATATTATATAATATTTGATAAATTAATTAAAATAAAATTAAAAAATGTTAACCCTCTATAATACTATTTTAACCCAGGTCATGGAAGTAAATTATAATTTATGGAAGGATTTTCCGAAATAGAGACTGCGTAACTTTAATCACACTCGCGCCTAGCAGCGTAACTATAATTTCGATGTGAATAACAGTCGTCTCTTGGTCGAGTAACATTAGTGCCAAAGTGAATAATAATTCTCTCTTGGCACGGTTTGACATTAAAAAAATACGTCTACGTGTTCCGCACACTACTCTCACACGTAATATAACAATCATCCCAATCCAAACCTGGTGAGATCGATCGCCGGGTCTATCGTTCTGAATGTGTTTATCGTTCTTTAAATCAATGGTGTAATTTAAAATCCGTAATTACTGGCTACATGTGCAGTCTGATTTGAATCAGCATCGCCACTAAATTTGAGGTGGTGCATGGACATAAACCAAGTTGGTTTATAAAAGTGAACAATGCCAATCAGGTATTGATGCTAAAACGGATGAACCTGCCTTTTTTTCTCTTCAATGAAATGCCATCCAAATTAAATATTATTTCTTTAAAAATTGTCTAGGTGGCCTTAAGGATAAGTGTCTTCGATTCCAAGCAATCGGCTTTCACGCATTCCATTTTGTCTATCCAAGTTTTAAATCAGCGGATTTGTATTTGAATTTAGCGTATGGTGGGAGAACACTCGTTTGATAACTTGTGGGACTCTAATATAGTGTCATCGTGTCTTAAAGATATTTCGGCAGGCTTGGCTCCAAATCCCAAAGCTACAGTTGAATTATTATAATTGCAGGAGCAAATACCAGTAGCGTTTCTGGGTTTAAAGTGAGAATCCCGCAAGTTAGGCATCCCACCAGGAGTTTGGATTCCTGTAAGGCCAGAACTTCGGCGACAAGATGTTTTGGAGCGAACTAGTTGTAAATCTGGACGCACTGTTGGTTCCAACAGGTTTTCTTTTCCTGATTTCCTACCATATCTATCTCGTCTACAAAATCAAGAAGGACCCCAATACCACGGTCATAGGATTCGAGAATGGCAACAGAAGAGTCTGGGTACAGCAGATGATGAAGGTAATAATTAACACTATTGTTATTAGGTTTCATCGTGATTTTGGACATTAGTAAACTATTTGTCCTAATTTTTCCAGGTTTTGGATCCTGACATTTTTACGACATGCAATTCAACAATTATTTGCAGGATATGCCGAATAATACTGCATCTGCTCTTGAAGTGCTATCAAACAACGCATCTGCTGCAGTTTATCTGGCCACTTTCGCAATCACGATTAGCTCGTTTATTGGCACCATCGCGCCCTTTGCCACAAGTAGCAGCAGCGCCAGCTCCATTCGGCTCATAAATGGGATATTCTTCGGAAGTCAAAGTTCCTTAACGATTTCTATCAAATATGTGAGCCTGCTGCTTTGTTTCCTGGTAGCCTTCATATCTTATCTACAGTGCCTCCGTTATTACAAACATGTGAACTTTATCATCAGTACGCCGAATTCAACTCTCCCTGTATATTATGTGGAGAAGGCAGTGATTAGAGCGAGCAATTTCTGGTCACTGGGAACAAGGGCCTACTACTTTGCGTTTCCACTGCTACTGTGGATCAGTGGTCCCATAGCCATGTTTGTTTGCTGCTTAGGGTTGATTTGTTTTCTATATTTTCTTGACTTTACTGCCAATCCCGTTCCGGCTTTTGGAATTAAATTGTCTTCAAAGCTTGTACAAGGCACTGTTTTGGATGTTGGTTACGGAATTGAGTCCAGCAACGGGATTAGACATGACGTCTTACGCAGACCGGTGGAAATGCCATGAAGAACTTTTGGGCAATCCGGAGAAATACTATTGATCGTTGGTTTTATATTGAAATAATTTGGAATCTGTTATTGCTTTCTTTACTACATTGAAATCTTTTCTCATTTCCCGTTTAAATTAGCGCTGACAATTCTCAGTCCTTAACATAGATCAATGGCAATGGCCGCTAATTTCACAAAACCTAATCGACATTGAAAGTGTATGTGTGGAAAAAAAGCGGATGAGAATCATTAAATATGGGGGGCATGTTATCAAAATTAATATTTATAATTAGATTACAAATTGCATGGATAATAAGGTGTACTTATATTTCAAAACGTTTATGTAATTATAAATGCATTTGAAACACATATCATATACTAATCGAGTATATAATCACAAATAAATAAATATTTATTAATTATTATTATTTATCTATGGTTAAATATTGACTACTTTAGTAAACCACAATTGACCATATATAATTATATTCAAACAAGGTCAACCATAAAAATGTCTTTTATTCAAAATGTAATGAGTGGAAGTCGTATTGTGATGAATAAAATTCACTGTAACAATGTGATAAAAAAGTCGTCTTAAATGTGATAAATAAAAGTCAACATTAATGATGATGATGATGATGATGATGGTTAACGTCCGCTGAGACCAAATAATGATCTATCGGACCTAAAAAGACAAATTATTTATTTTGATTTAAGATTTTATTCCTATGTTCAAAAAGATTGGAGAGAAGCCTCCCGAGCTCACTATAATTTTGGCATTGTAAAAGGCTAGGAAGGTCAGTGTTGTAACAAAAGTTGTGAAATTGAGATCTAATGTGGTTGTATGCAGGGCACTCTAAGAGGAAGTGGTTTTCATCCTCGATGCTCCTATTCTCACAAATATGGAACATATAAATTATTAAATAAAATTTATGATATTTCAATCACTGATTTTGAGGGTAGATGTAGACTTTAAGCTGAGCATAGAGTGGTAAATGAGTGTCAAATGTTTTACCTACGTTGTTATTTTTTTACCTATGTTTTTATTTTTATTTTATTATTGAAATGGTTTGTAAATTTTAATAAAAAGTTGTATAGTTAAGAAAACAAAAGATAAAAAAATAGAAATGAAATTTAATATATAATATACAATAAATTATAATCATTAATTTAAACATTTAATACTATAACTTTTTTTATAAAATTTGATATATAAATTATTATAAAATCTAAATGACAATATGAAAATAAATTATAATTCTCAATTATAAATTCCAAATAAATATTTAATCATTTTTTTTAAATTTAATTTTTTAATGTGATATCTATAACAAATATTATTGTGTAAAGAGATACATAATATAAATATTTACAGTTTATAATTAATTTGAAAAATAATTTTGGAATGATATAATAAAATATTATTTTAAATTTATTTTAATATAATATGTTTATTATGATTTTTGTTGGATTTGTTTTTCAACACTTTTAATATATCTTTTGTTTGATTTTATTTACAATATCATTCAACACGAATGTAGTTCCTCTCCATCTATACATAATCTTCTGTTAACATGATTGAATAGGATTTTTCTAAAAAATTGATAATTTCCCATACAAATCTCTACAAATAATGGATTAAAATGAACAAAAAGGTTATTGAAGTTTTAGAGTTATTATTATATGTAGGGTGTTCCGTGTCAGAATAACTCCCCACTTGTCGTCTTTTCTATGCTCCGTATGATTCATCGTTAGACGATTCAAATATTTTACATCGTTCGATCCACCGCCTATGTGAACTGTTACCGGAATCCACCACACTGCTGCACTTACTCCGCCAAATAACTGTACAGCCACCCTAACGAATAACTAACTATACATCTACCTTAACGACAGAGCCTTTCCTTTTTTTTTCTTTTCGGCTCTCGCGTCGTCGGAAACGTGTGTAGATGAACTAGAGAAGCTGCAGCTTTTTGAATCCAGAATCAAAATCTACCCTGGCGTGACATATGTTTAGTTTTCCCGTAGTGTTTCCATAGATTTCCTACGGGCTCGCCATTATCACAGGGTTTCTTTTACTTCTGTTTTTGGTGGATTATTTTTTCCTTTTAGAGCAATGCAGCAGGTCCATGGCAACACCATTGACTGATCTCCAGCATGAGAAACATCATGAGTTTATACCCACAACATGTGAGCTCAGACGACGAGATTAACACCCTCTCGATTGGAGGTTTGCAGAGTTGGATTGGGATGGGAGAGAGGCATTGAAGGAGGTTGAGGGTTCAATTCTGGGCAGCTGCCATGTCTCCATGGATCTCCTCCAATTATTTCCAAAAGACTACGTTACACCTCCTCCTTTACCCCTTCAAACAATCTCTCCAAGCTCGTAGCCCTATTTCTGGCCATGGATCCCCAGACTGGTATTCTTTTCATCGATTTGTCATTATTTTGTTATAATATCTTTACAGTTGCTGTAAATTAAACCCTCCTTCCCGCTCCATCAAGTTTCTTTTGTTGTGATTACTCCTTCAGGTATCTCAGGGACCATTAGCAAGCTCTGTTGTAATGATCTCCATTCATTCATTGGAAAAATGTATTACTCATTTATTGTGGCTGGTAATGCACCACTGATTGTTTTATTTCGATGCTATTTTCATTCTAAATTTTGGAAAACATGTCAAATTGAGGAGAATACTTGTGTTTTGTTTTGTGTAACTGGTCACGACTTCAATATTCAGGCACGTTTGGCATCTATGTTTTGATGGTACAGGAATTGAAGCACGTTGGCAGCAAATATTTATGACTATGAATAGTCCCAATTTATTTTTTGATAGGGTATTGACCCGTGATTGTTTAACCTTGCGGAAAGACTCTTATAGTTATCATGGATTTCATTCAAAAATTGGTACATTAGCACATTTTTTAGGTTTTGGAAATTCTATTATTATATCGTACTGGTGATCATCAATGGGCATGAGGTGTATAACGGACTGGTTGGCAGCTCACAAATGAGTCCCATCTTTCACGCCATCCAAATTCTTTGGGCCTGTCAAAGATCAATATTTCTCTATGGGCCTGCCGATAATGGTGTGATAAAAATAGATCTGATCTAACATAATTTATGGATAGAGTAGATATAATTAGGGATAATAATAACAATAGGGTAGACAAATCCAGTTTGGTCTTCTACAACTGTCTGAAGTTGTAGAGAGCATGAGATTTCCATCGTCTTCTTTAAAGTTGTTGTTCTGAAACACCTACGAAACATCAATGGATACCATAGATTTCACCACAGTTGATGATTACGAAGTTTGTGAACTTGATTTCATCGACCCAATGACCAACTGGCAAGCAGGGTTGTTTGAATCTGCTACTGCTGCTTATTCCTGTTGTTGTTTTTCTTCTCATCCATGTAATTATTTATCTTCCTCAGATCTCCTTATACACCAAATGGCCTTTGATAATTGTCAGCCCTCTGCGCAATGGGAGGATTCCCTTTTTACAGTTTCCATTGAAGGGACCATCCCTAATTAGCAGGGTTTGCCGTTTAATCGTAAAAGAAACAACGTGTTTTTGGTGTGGAAGGAAAGAAACCCTAATATACCACGTTCTTTCCATCCCTTAAAATATCCATTCTCGCAGAAATGCTGGATTTGTTTTCTACGTGGCATCAACAAGCATAAAATTTCTACCAGGTTCCCGCCATCCCTTAAAATATCCATCCTTACAGAAACATTGGATCCGTTTTCTCCATGACATCAACAACCATAAAATGGGACCGTTGTTGATGACTGTTCCCAGTAATTACCATGTTGTATCTGACTAGAAGAGTCGAGGACAGGTGAGTGATATATTCCGTTCTCTATGGGCTACAGCGCCAATGAAACCTAGGGTAACTATTTTCGTTTTTCCCTCCTTGAGATTTTGGCGTTGGAACTAGTTAGATCCTGGTGTTGTGACTGGTTACAAGTGGTTCTAATTGTTCATTAATTTTTAACTGTTGTGTGATATAGAAGGCAGGCAGAGCTACAGTTCTCTTACAACAAAAGATTACGGGATTCAGCTGAACAACCATATACAACAACTGAAAGAAAGAAATCAAGAGTTAGAAGTATTTTTATGAGAGATATCATCACTCACATAGAGTTATGTGAGTTCACTGCATTAGTAGATTGCCTCTTACTCATAACATTCACTTATGAAGTTTAACTTGTTTCAGTGAATACAATGTCATATTATGCTCGCTCAATCTATTATATTTCTTCACTTTTATCTTCTATTTGGGTTTTCTCAAAAAAATATTCCTTCATGTATTTAAGTGTATTTCCTTCATGTATTTAAGTGTATTTGATATTTATTCTATATGGTTGGATGCTTTTTAAGATGGATCATAAATTTAGATTTATCAAAAATAATAACAATAAATAAAATATCTTGAAGTATGTTTGTTTTTGTTTTGTTTGTTATTTTTTTTAATCAGTTAAGATAACTTTTCCTTAAGTATGTTTGTTTTTATTTTGTTTGTTATTTTTTTAGTTAGTTAAGATAATTTTGGTTTATATTTGCATTTATTATTGTGTTAAATTTAGATAAATAATGTGATTTATATAAGTGAAGTTAATGTTTTTATAATTATGATTAACTGTAAAATTTTAAGAATGTAAGAGATTAAAGTGTTAAGAGAAAAGTTCCATGATTATGATATTTTAGGTCATTTAAAAAGTCAAGAAAGTTGGTACTCTAATGTAAGTTCTACCATAGAATCTTTCATGGTATGATGTTTTGGGAATTGACTGAGGTTGAGTTTCACTATCAAGCTTATGAGAATTTACTCTTAGTTTCATTACAAATCTCATGAGAATTTTCTATTAGTTTAGAAATGCTCATTTTCGTCTTAAGATTTGTGAAGAAAAATAGATATTTTTTACTTTCGATATTGGAATTGAGATTGTCCTTGTAATATCTTAATTTCGTTTTTCCCTCTAACTCTTTATCACCCTACAAGAGGAAATAATATTTTTAATGTTATCCTTTAAGGAAAACTTCGCTTCATATGTTATGCCCTCTTGAGCTGGAGATGATGATTTTGTCTAGAGTTAGAAGTGATTTTAGGAAACCTCTTGGATTTCATGTTGTCTAACTTTTTTTATACATTAGATACTTAATAATATAAATTCTTTCAATGGTGTAAAGACTTTGCTTGAATCCAAGGAATAAGATACTGAGTATTTCCTTTAGTCTTGTAATTGAAGGTTATAAATTGTTTTTGATTGTGTTATATCTTTATCCATGACCTTCTACAGATACTACAACCCCAAATCTCACATCCATATAAAATAAAAATAGTAAAGAGACTTTCAAAATGGAGTCTCTTTAATCCCATATACAAATATTTGTTGACTTACAATTACTTTCAAGCCCATAATAAGCTTTGTATGCTCAATTTATCCTTTTCTCAATGTTATAATTCCAATTGAGATTGTGATGAATACCAATTACAAGGTATTTGTATGAAGGAACTTCCACAAAGTATTTGTCAAGTATAAAAATATCTTATGTGATATTCCTAGATTTAATTATAATGAATTTAGTCTTGTCAATAGTAATAGTGATACTCAGCCTAGAGAAGATATCTTGGAGGATTCTTAATTTCATTCCAAGATCATAATCTAGAGAAGATATCTTGGAGGATTCTTAATTTCATTCCAAGATCATAATCTTAGAGGACTCTTAATTGATTGCTAAGATCATAATATTCCCTCTTCAAAAGAACAATACTGTTACCATAAGAGTGAAAGAAGAACAATTATGACTATATGAGTGAAAATAATACAAGACAAAGTCAATGTTCCAAATACCCTTCTAACTTATCAATTTATATGCCAAAAAAAATACCAAATAAAAAGTCTTTTTACTTGACATAGATATTGCATTTAATATCCCACCATTTAGTTGGCTAAACTTTTACAACGTTTCTAATTTAATAAAAAGAAATTATTAAAAATAAAATAGATACATATCAAGTAATAATCTTGATATAAAAACAAATTTGATAGCAATGATCAACGAAAAGCAATATTAATTGAAAATCTTTTAAAAGTAGTGAGGTTTTTTGACTTTTTATATGCAACTTCTTATTTTCAAAAAAATATATTTGTATTTAAAGCACATGTACCTTTATAATCATAATTCATTTTTTTAAAGTATTCTTGCGATACACGAACCTGGACTTAGCGGCTCGACCCTCGACGTAGCGGTGTTTATTGGAAAACGTGTTGGTCACACCACCGATAAGGAGCTCATGGCCGATAGGTTCATTTTTACAACAAAGTGGAATTTACTTTCCTCCTAAATTTCAGAAATAAAGATAATTTAATAAGGAAGAAATCATTCCATGAACTTGGACTATGCTGTGTATATGACCAAACATGCTAATGGAATCTAGAAGAGGTTTTCATGTGTTTACGACAAAACGTGTTAATAGAAACAACAATTTTTTTATTTTTAATTGGGATGGTTTTGTTGGTTAATAATGGTTTCTTATGAAAAAATGTAATTGACAATAATTATTGAATGTATGAACAAATTCATAAAGTTAATAATGAAACATATTTGAATATGAGGAAGGGAAGTAATAGAGATAATTAATGGACTAAATAATCTTGGAGAGAAATAGAGATAGGTGCATATATAATTTTAGATAAAACATTAGCCTCAACATTATCATTTGTTACAAAAGTTAAACGTTTATCTAAATGTGTTTGTGCACATTTTGTTCCATTTTTTTCTTATGGAACTAAATAAGGAGGAGAAACGACAATGCCAAATATCTTTATATTAATAATGTATATATATGATATAAATAAAATAAATAATTTCCTAAAAACTAATTATTATAACAAATATTTTATTTAACTTTACTTTATACTCATCATAATTCTATGGTAGAATTTTTATGTCGATGAAATCAAATTGATATGAATATCCCATGTCATTTTAATCGCGTGACAAATAATTCATATGTAATAAACTAGCAATTGCACCAAATGTTGCAATGGAAATAAGTCGATAGCATATGAAAAAAGAGCATAGATGAAGAGTGAATTCTTACCATAGAACTAGATTCTTCAAGGGAACACGCACCTCTGTTTTAGAGTGAATGTTTGTGTATCCTTCTAAAGCAACGATTTAGGCTAGACATTTGCCATTGGTTTAGCTTCCAAAAAAATGCATTGTCATTTGTAAAGGCACCATCAAAGACATAAACAATACTAGGGATATCTTAAATTATTAGGATTTAAATGAAAAATTGATAAGGTGTTGTCATAAACAGTGAAGTGTGAAAACATAGGGAAAAAGTATTGAGTTACTTACTCAAAGATGCATATGGATCGAGTGGCTTGTAGTTGAAGCTAAAAAAATTGTGTCAAGTTCAGTTGAAGTTTGGACGTTGAGCAACAATATTCCAATCACTATAATTCATCATGTAATTTAAGTTTGTGATAGGATTTTCACTCCCCATACTCTTTTTAGTTGAGCTTGACATGGCAATGTATTCTAATTAGGCAAAAGCAAAAAAATTATGAAAAAGAAACAAAATATCCCATATGTTTCCTTTTATTAAATAAAATATAATAAACTAAAAACTCCTTATTCGCCTTAACAATAATGTCAAAAATAATTAACTTACCAAAGGAAGATAACCATGTCAGATTGTCTCATGAAACAAATGCCTTAACCCTTATTTTCAATGCATCTGAAAAATTTTATGATGCCCCCAATTGGTTCATACAAGTTCATCTCGTGTAAATAAACATAAAAACACAATTTTCATAGGCATCACTCATATAAGCAAGAAAGCTTACAACAAACATACAAAACTAAACCATTTTTATATTTATTTTTTCTCACTTTTGGAAGATAATTGATCCATATCATGAGTTGTTTTACTCTAACATGTATTGGATATAATATATTTGAAAATGCTATCTATGTAATTTATACAACAAAGCACACGGATGAATAAGAAAAAAACTTTTAAACTTCACATTAAATATGTTGTAAGTAGTAAGAGCAACATCATCACGGATGAATAAGAAAAAACCTTTTAAACTTCACATTAAATATGTTGTAAGTAGTAAGAGAAACATCATCTATTGAGATGAAAACTATGGTATTCAAATGCGTCTAATATGCTACAATAAGTTGAATGGAAACATATTCATTTAATTATTAAATTAAATTCAAAACTATAAATTTAATAAACAATTTTTATATAAATATTGAAAAAATTGAAAAAAAATGTGATCTGTGTATGATTAAACGAATTGATATAACGTATACCATATACAACATTTAATAATGTAAAATTGTGTAAAAAAAAAAAATAATTTGTATCTCAAAAAGACCACAAATTTACCAAACTCTTAATATTAACTCTCAGATACAAAGGTGAACCTCAATGCACTCTTAAATAGTGTTACTAAAAGGTATCTAAGATGAGAAAAAATAGGTGGAAAGAAGGTGGACCGACACGTTGTTTGGTTGAGCTCATAAGATGCAACTAAATTATTCACCCAGAGACAAATGCAACTTAGTCACCTAGAGACAAATGCAACCATAAAGTATGTGATACATATGGATTTTTCATGTTTCATAAAATGCATCTAACTTATTCACCAAGAGACAAATGCA
The DNA here is from genome assembly GCA_000404065.3 of Pinus taeda. Lineage (NCBI taxonomy): Eukaryota > Viridiplantae > Streptophyta > Pinopsida > Pinales > Pinaceae > Pinus > Pinus taeda. The sequence continues at coordinate 134,783 of APFE031183117.1, forward strand.
ACCATAGAGTATGTGATACATATATGTTTCTTTGTTTCAATATGGTTTCCTTTTTTCCTTTTGTTATATTGTTAACTATTTTTT